>JAYEVJ010000185.1:0-297110 GCA_036346265.1 Melocanna baccifera | reverse complement strand
TGTTAATGCAGTTCCTAGAAATCTGTTGGGTACTTCTCCATTCCATTCATCTAGAAAGCAATTTTCTTGATTAGCATAATAACAAATCTAATTAGATGTTTACTATTTTTACTTGCACATCCATGTATCATTTAGTAATAATAGGCATAAACCACATTTAGCCCTAAGCCAATTACAAAACTTTCATAAACTAACTATAGAGACAACCCTATTCTAAGCCTAGGAGGTGCAGTAGATGCCATAACAAGAATAACGCAAAAATACATAAGGCTCATGGACCAAGACCGAATCCTTGTATACCCAAACCCTTTGATTCTAAGAACAAACAATTACGCTTCAATCAAGAGAAATAAAAAGACTGCCATCTCCTTGTACCTGGATAGGAATAGCTTGGTGATGCCAAGTGGTGAGAAATTATATTAGATCCAAAATTACAAATATTAGATCCACTGTAATCAGCTTTCAACGCCTACAAATTACAACAATAGCATCAAACTCAAGTACAAAACGATGCTACAAAATAAAATCAAATTCAGCACAAAACATGTCCTAATGGAGGATCTCGAATCTCGCTTGGTTTTCTCCAAGATAAATTATAGCGCCAAGATGTTCATTGTCGATCATCTGGGAAAGGATCGCCATATCCTCCATAACAACAAAGCAGCATCACAAATGTAACAAAACAAGTATCTAAGTAGAATGAACATTGGCACAAAGAGGAGGAGCTGCTCGCGCTCGCTGCTACCATATATGCCATTTCAACAACAACACTTGATCATCCACGCATAAACAGCTAAACACCAATCCAAAATACAATATCTCGTAATTCCACATTTAAGAAACAATCCACAAAAGTCCTCTAGATAATTCATGTTTTTAAACCACTATCACAACCCAGCATTTTAAAAACACCACAACCCTTATCAAAAATTACCTATGTCCAGAATCGAAATATCCCAAAACCAAAGAACGACTATTCAAATCAACAAAGACCCCGCCACAAAGCTATTCTCGCGCCACATACCATATATGCCATTTCAACAACAACACTTGATCATCCACGCATAAACAGCTTAAACACCAATCCAAACTACAATATCTCGTAATTCCACATTTAAGAAACAATCCACGAAAAGTCCTCTAGATAATTCATGTTTTTAAACCACTATCACACCTGCATTTTTAAAAACACCACAACCCTTATCAAAATTACTATGTCCGCAAATCAAATATTCCAAAACCCAAAGAACGACTATTCAAATGTGTATCTAAGTTAGCGAAGGAGGGGAGGATGCGGCAGGAGGACGGAGAGGGGTGGGGAGTAGGAGGCGGCGCGGGGTTGGGGAGTAGGAGGAGGCGCCCGGGGGTAGAGGAGGAGGCGGCGGCGGGGGGGGCGGAGGGGTGAGGGCTGCCACTGCACGGGCGAAGAGGGCGGGGACGGAGGGGAGGCGGCGCGCGGGGCGAAGGGAGGGAGGATGCGGCGCGGAGGAGGGAGAGGTGGGGAGTAGGAGGCGCGACGCGGGGACAGAGAGGGAGGCGGCGGCGCGGGGTTGGCGGAGTAGGAGGAGGCGCTGGGGTAGAGGAGGCGGGGAAAGGGGTGGCGGCGGGAAGAAAGCGAGGCGGCGGGGAGAGAGAGAGGCGGGGGAGAGCGGGTGGCGCGCGAGAGAGCGAGGCGGCGGGGGAGAGCAGAGAGCGAGGGGAGGCGGGGAGAGCGGGCGCGGGGAGAGCGAGGTGAGGCAGGGAGGCGGGGAAAGGGTGGCGGCAGAAGAAAGCGAAGGGGGGGAGAGCAGAGGCGGGGAGAGCGGGTGGCGCGCGAGAGAGCGAGGCGCGGGGAGAGCAGAGAGCGAGGGGAGGCGGGGAGAGCGTGGCGCGGGGAGAGCGAGGTGAGGCAGGGAGGCGGGCGTGCGGTAGGTTTTAAGTGTAAACCAACGGTTGAGATGCTATGAATAATCATATCGAATGGCTAAGAAAAAGTGAGGAGGACTCATCAACCACCAACTCCTTCTTTTAAAGTAGTAAAGATTATTTGTGGTTCGTAAGAAGAAAGAAAAGTAGATCTATTCTATACCTCGATAAGTGCCAACCAACATTGAAAAAAAAAACGAAGAATAGATACCTATCCTCTTTGTTTATAATTCCAATCACCGATTCCTTTTTCTTTATTCAATCTGTCTTACCTTCCTTATAGATATAACCTTTCAATCTATATGTATTATTTCAATCTACATATTAATAGAATCTATAGTATTCATATAGAATAAGAAAAAGAAGCAACAAATACAAGGGCCATCAAACCCCGTAGTAATCTGTAGACATCTTTTGTGCCTTTGTGTAGCGCCATGTTGTTAGGTGACATCCGAGCAGATGGACGCGAAAGATCAAAATTTTCAAGCATTTCATTTTATTGTGGTAGACATCCATGCAAAATCTTAAGCGTGCCCTGTAATCTGTTGGTACTTGATGTGTACTCCGTAACAAATCACAAGGGAATAGACGAGCATGGTGCGCGCCAGGAAGTTGGAGCTCATGAGCCCCGCGCCATCCGCACTCGGCATGGGGTCAACGCCATCGCCATCGCAGCTAGCGGCAGCGGGTGCCCTCGTACGTGCTGATCAGGATGGACACACCGTCGTTGCATCCTGTTGGTTAATTCCGTCACGTATAAAAAGGTAGACCGATCGATCAACCTCTCTGATACGGTGCTTGAGGTTGTACTCTTTGATCAAGAACTTAATTATTCGTGTATGGTTAGTTTTCCGATCTGTTGGTGCCTTTCTATATATCTTTTCCTTCGCAGGTGTCACGCTGATATCCAGCAGAGCCAGGCATCATGATATCATTAGCATCTCGCATTAGCCTAAATGCAACATTTAACTAGTGGTTTGACAACACTAAATACGCCCGAGATGTATTGGCACCATAGAACGTTTGTTTCTCCCGACGCTAACGTCCATTGAAGTCCATATACAGGCGCAGGAAACAATCAAGGACCATACTGAAGGAGTTTTTGGCCCATTAAGTACCGACAGATTTTCGGCTTAGGAAAAAATTTGGCCCATCAAGGTCAGCAATACAGAAACTTGCGGCCGAACGAAACAAAATTTCGGCCCACAAAAGCCCACAAAGAAGGCTCTTTGTTTATACTGATGAGGTCTATATGCCTGTTTGTTTATACTGTTTCTTTGCGATGCCATTCCATTTAGTTCTGACTACATTAGTTAGGATGCACCATGATTTAAGTAACACACCATTGACCTGCAGAACATGCCACGCCCCTTCACAGCAATGAAGAAGCTCGACATGGATGAGGTCATCAAGGACATCGCCAAGAAAATTTCCTGAATCTGATCGGCCGTTCATGTATGGATGGTCCCATTTTGTGAAGAATCGCAGGAGTTGTTATTGACAGGCGATGAGGCTAGCTCCTTATTTCGTCGTGGTGTCAACACAGCAAAGCTTTCTTAACTCTCTCAATGGAGTATCTGACAAGTGTTTTCGGCTTCCTTGACCATTTGGATGCTAACAAACCAGATATTCAAGTATCCGCTGGAAACAAGCACCAGATATTCAAGTGAGGCTACATACACAAATTAACAACGTATTAACTCATTCTTGCCATCAGAACAAATTATCTGATACAACTCAAACACTCGCATCTCTGTTTCTTTCTGTAGCATTGCGTGAACTATCATAATGCTGACCAGCTTAATAAAGTCATGATACAAATCATAATCTCACGTATAAGCATAAACGGTAGAGCCAGCAAGCTACGCTTCCGTTGGGTTGGCAAAGATGTGACCCAGTGAAAATGTCGAAGCCGTTACGCAGCGATAGCTTCCATCGACTCGCCTCTCCTGTCAGTCTGCAAGCGTGTGTATCGTTATGATTGTTCGATGCATGCTGATTATGGGGCGTTACTTAACTGGTACTCCCTCAGTTTCAACATATAAGGTCTGTAGTTTTTGCTACCTTATTTCATATTGTAAGGCGTACATGTAGGTTTAATGATCTTTTATCTCTTTTACCCTCATTAATCTTTTTTCTCTCTTTAACATTTATAAGTAAACATCCACACAACTATCATCTCTTTTATTCCTAAAACATTAATTTTTTTATATAACTTTTGCATTTTTTTAGACAACTCCCAAAACATTAATACCATGGATACTATATATGGTCATTTCTCTCTACCATTTTCCTGGTTTCATGTGCTTCTTAATCCTTATGCCCAAACACGATACACTTTGTAAAATGAAATAGCGGGAGTAGTAAGGTTTTGTTGACCCTAATCGAAATAGAGGGAGTGGTAAGGTTTTGTTGACCCTTATCAAAAAAAATTTTGAGTACGTAATCCGGCATCGCAATAGTGTCATACTTATATTCTTAATTCACTCTAGCTCTCCTTTTTTTTTTGGCATCCTCTACCATACCATGGATTAAAAATGAAAAATCATGATGATGAGGGGAACAGTGACGTGCTGCAAAAAAATCTCAACGAATACAAAGGGCTGGTGCGTGCGTACCAAGACAAGGCCTGTCAGTGCATGCCTCTCCTTCCTCCTTGATATTCTCGCCTTCCTCTCCTGTTCTACTCTATTGAGAGAAAATGAAACGGTGGGAAACAAATTCAGCTTCTAGCATACGGATAAAAATGGAATCTACAAGCAGAAATTAAGGAAACAAATTGAATGAACAGTGCAAGGCAACAAATTAAGATGAAGCAGCTGTGGTAATTTACCTTCAGATATAGTAAAGCAGCTGATGTTTGTGTCCAATTTGTAGGGACCTTTTGTGTACAACACATACCATTTCCTTTTATTGTTTCCGTCACGTGCATAGGCCTTGACTTGCTGAATATGGTTCAAACTTTCCCACTGGGGGCCAGATTGTCCCACGGCTATAGAGGTGAGCAACTCTAGACTGCAGTCCAGCAGCAAATGCCTTGGCTTTACAACTCGCAGGTATCTCGGGAGCGTTTCCATGTCACGATCTTCTAGCCAGAGCCTCTGGAGTGCAGGCATGCCCTCCAATACCTTCAGCTTTGGGCAGCGCCAGAGCCTACATCTCAATGCGACTTCATACTAACCATATTGATATTGTAGTTTATTCCTGGATGTATCGCATCTAGGGCATCACTTCTAGTAAGGTTTCCGTATATCATAACTAGCAGTTATCAGCTTTGTGTCTTTTGACATTAGTACCATCTTTTTCATCCTTCATTTATCATAGATCAAAATCAGGAATCATAACGAAGGAAACTGTGATGTGCTGTGACAAATTTTGAAATAACAAGAATTACAGTACAAAGGACTTACTGGTAGTATTACCATGAATTTAAAATACCTGTTAGTAACGTATGTACGAAGAAACTCTGGATGATCTGGTTGTAGACATGGTAGGGTGAATTCATCAGCTAAAGTAAGAAAAAGAGTGACAAAGTTGCCACTCAATTTTCAGCAATCGTGGGAAACAACCTCTTTAATTTATATTCTCCCTTTCTCTCATGTTCTTCCACTAATGCCATATTCCTTTTTGTCCCCTGAAGCAACACAGCCAAGCGAAATGAAATGGTTGGCAATATTTCTTTCAAAAAAGAAGGAAAAGTAGGAAATACATTCAGACTCTAGCATACGACTGATAGATGGAACAAAGAAAATAAATTAAACACCCAGAGTAACCGAACAAATTAAGATGAAAGACTTTTGTTAATTTACCTGCAGACTGAGAAGAGTTGACATCAATATTTGTCACCAATTTGTAGGAGGGATCTCCTGTGTACATCACATACCATTTACTTTGATTGTCTCCATCGTTTGCATAGGCATTCATTTGCTGGATATGTCTGAACTTGTCCCACTCAGGTCCAGATTGTCCCTTAGCTATGGAATTGAGCAACTCTAGGCTGCAGCCTAACTGCAAATGCTTTGGGTTTACATTTGACATGTATTCTGGAAGCGTTTTCATGTTGTAGTCATCTAGCACGAGTCTGTGGAGTGCAGGCACATCCTCCAACACCTTCATCTTTGGGCAGATGACAATGACAAGCTTTTGTAATTTGGGGAGATTAGTGATCCTCTTGAGGTCGGGGTTCTCAAACACCTTAAGCTCAACAAGAGAAGCAAAGTTCTCCAGAGACTTGAGGTGCTGGACGTTTTGTACGGATAATTTTTTCAAAGCCCTTGCATGGGAGGCAAGGCCAGGAGGAACACGCCTCAACTTGCAACCATTGATAATAAGCTCCTTTAAGATAGGCATGGCTTGCACTTGCTCCTCCCACTCCCACTCCTTCCATTCCACCATTCCTCCTAAGTTCATCTCATGCAATCTCGGAAATGCAGCCACCGCCTGAGATGAAGGGTGGTGACTATGGTGATGGTAGAGCTGCTGCAAGAATTCAGGACCGACACGCTCGATGGCTGGAGCATTTTGTATCTGAAGGAACTGCAAACAGCGGAGCTGACACAAGCCGTCAGGGAGTTGGGTGCAGCAGGCTAGGTCCCACATCATTAGAATCCTCAAGCTCTTGAGGGGCGCCATTGCTGTCGACATCATCCACATTGGGAGCCGCCGACCAAAATATCCTCGGATGCTAAGATAATCTAAGCACGGCGGAGGGCAGAGCTCATCAAACACCTCCTCAATTTGTCGCTGCTCTTCCTCAGAGACGCCTTCTCCCTCTTTGACCAGCCCATCATCTCCCAATCTGTTGGTGCAGTATAATCTCATATTGATAATATGCTCCTTTTCACCAAGCCTGGCCTTTGCAGCGAATGAGGCAGCAGATACATTCTCCAAACCATCTAACCCAAGAAGCCTGAGTTGGGAAAGTGGCCCCATCTCTTCCAAACTACACCCACCACCATCCACGTGGGTTTGAAACCCACGTAGTTTCCTCAAATTTGTGAGACCACGGAATCCCCTAGGTATATTGTTTATACTTGTGTCATTAAGGTTAAGATTGCTCAACTGACCGAGCTTTACAATGCTATGAGGAAGTTTGACCAAACTTTTACAACCATGAAGGCTAATGTACTGCAAGAATTTCATCTCGCCAATGTTTTCTGGCAATCTAGATATATCAGTTTTTTGCAAGGACAAATACCTCAAGTGTTTAAGTTGATACAAAGATTCAACCAATGCAACAACATTTGCAGATTCTATATGTAGAGTTCGTAGTCTCGAAAAAGTAATCAACGAATCACCAGGCTTAATCTTCAACTGGCCAATTGATATTAGTGTTCTCAATGATTCCTGTGAATGCAAAAAGCTCCACTCAAATTCATCTGATTCTAATCCTTTGATTTCTATAGACAACCGATGAAACTTATGTGAATTATGTTTACTAATAGTATCAAGAGTGTCTCTCATGTGAGCTACTAGTGCTTCATCTCTGGCCACATCCTGAGCAAATGAGCGAACAACATCATGCATGTTACAAACACATTGAGTAGCATACGTTGTATCTGGCTCTATAAGGTTCCTCAATATTAACTCCTTATAGCACTCGCTTCCTAATTCTTCTGATTCATCTAAGTTTGCGTGAAGAAATCCTTCGCTAATCCACATGCTAACAATTGTATCAACAACGAACTCCGTATTTTTAGGGAGAAGGGAATAGTGCAGAAAGCACTGCTTCATATAAGGAGGCAAGTCTTCATAGCTCAAGTATATTGCATTGTTTAACTCTTGGGGCATTTCAGATGCTAACCATATGGAATCATTCAGAACCTTCTCCCAATCACGTCGCTGCTTCTCCCTCTTGCACAAGAGTCCTCCCATTACTTTGACCGCAAGTGGCAAACCACCACACCTTGTTATAATTTTCAATCCAATATCCTTTAGCATATGAACCTCAGATTCATCTAGGTCACTTGAGACTACCTGCAAGCAGTTTAAACCAATAGATTTAAGGAGCTATCTAGAGAGCACTTGAGTACTATTTTCTTAAAAGTACTCAAATTTTGAACCATGGAATCAGCATCCAATGAATCTCATCCGCCTCCCCAAATCATTTCTTAAGAATTCTAAACTAAAATAGCAAAGATTTGATTTGAAAATTTGGAATCATTTGAAAAATTTTTGAATCGAAGTTTTTTCAAATCTAAATCATTTGAAAGTTTTCAAACCGAAAGTTATTTGAACTATTTGAAAGTTATTCAAATCATTTAAAAGCTTTCGAATCAAAAGTTTTCTAACGAGTTGAAAGATTTTTGAATCATTTGAAATTTTTTGAACCAGTAGGATGTTTTTGGATCATTTGAAAGTTTTTTGATTCAAAAGTTTTTTGAACCATTTTGAGCACAAGTCTTGATGAAAATCCAAAGGTCAAAAAATTGAGTAGATCTTGCTAGTTATAAATTGCAAGTAAGAAGTACGAACCTGCTTCTTAAGCAATAACCAGGCATCATTAGGCTCTAATGTGTCGACACGGTGGTAGGGCTCCCTGGCTTTCATCCCTCGGGCGACAGTGTCATGTCTCGTGGTGACGAGGACTCCGCTGCCTTCAGCAATGGCATTGATCAATGGTGTTTTGAGCACAACCTCCCATGCTTGCTCGCTCCAAACATCATCCATCACCAGTAACGTCTTTTGCCTGTTCAAGGCATCCTTGAGGGTTCGCTGAAGCGTGGCCTTTGCATCTCCTAAACGACGGTGGTCTCCCCCGGCTTCAGTGATGGCTCTCCTCAGTAGCTCAGCCTCATTGTAGTCTTTGTTGACGCTCAGCCATATCTTCTTGTGGAACTCACGTTGGATGGTGTCGTCGTTGAAGATGTTCTGGGCGAGGGTGGTCTTGCCGATCCCACCGACACCCACAACAGCCAAGACCATCATTTTGTTGTCTTCACGGCTAGTTTCGCCCTCAATTCTTGTCAGCATCTGTACCAGCTTTCTTGTGTCTTCTTCGATCTTCTCCCCGACGACACCCGACCGGTCGAGCTCCCCTGACGTTTCGCGGCTGGCAGGACGAGAGGCACACGCCTTGCTACTACGGTCCTGGTAGGAACCGAGGTTGAGGAAGCTGAAGGCAGCGCTCCGTTCCTTGATGCCGTCAAGCCTCTGGTTGAGCGCCCTGATGCGGCTGCCAATGTCGTGGGCGAAGAGGGGATTCCGTAGGCAGAAGAGCAAGGGTTGCAGCACCCCATGTCTGCTGCGGCGGATGGACCATGCTCCATGGCCTTGAGCTGGCAGAGATCGAGGATGTCGGTGGCGTCGTACATAGCGTCTTTGAGCTCCCTCACCCACCCCTTCACGCTCTGGTCGGTGATGTTCCTCCTATCGGCGTCGGCAAGGAAGTTCTTGAGGTCCCTAAGCTTGGCGCCCAACCTGTCAATCTCGCCGGAGACACCGAGCAGCATGCCAACCTCTTCTCTCGCCACCTGGGCGAGCAGGTCGGCGACGTAGGACGCGAAGGCATCCAGGACCATCGCCATGGCACCTCTCGTATCGTGCGCGCGTGGTAGATGAAGCGGGCTAGAGAGATGAAAGCCGGAAAATAGTTAAGAGCTTAAGCACCCTCCCTGGCTACAAAAGGAATGCATCGCAACGCAGCTCTCTCTAAGTAGTTGGCTTTGGACAGGGAATGGAGATGCTAGCATCGCCTGGCTCAAGGATGACGATGCCTGTGTGAAATGGGCGATGGAGGTGTGTGTACTTAAGGCCCATGCGACCGACTGTTGTCCGGACTTGAAGAGCGGACTTAAAACTCCATTGAATGTGTCAAGTATTAGTGGAGCAGAGCTCTGCTCGATCGGGAGCGCCAGCTCACATGCTGGATGGCAAAGACAGAGCTATATATGCACGAAAAATTGCAAATGCGCTCTGCAATAACAGAGGAGTGACAGACAGATGTCTCGAGGGTTGTTGGGGTGTCTTGTGTACATGCAATAACATTTCCTTAGAACGTCACATGCATAGGCCTTGCCTTCTTATTTGTTAGATACATATGGCGGCGCTCTCCGGCTTCAGGCTTAGATAGTGTTTAGAATATCGATAGTTTATAATTATTTATTATAGCTGACTGTTTTTTACTGTAATTGAGTTGGTTTATTTGGTATAATTAAAATTTAAAAAATTTAAAAATAAAAAATATGTTAGCCCATCACAAACAATACAGAAAAAATTAAAAAACCAAAAAATGAAACAGAAAAAAAATTGAGACAGTAAAAGAAAATCTAAAAGCTAACGTCCATCGTCGCGATAGAAGAAGCTGAGCGGGGCCTTAGACTTCTGATTTTCTAGCTAAAATTATATTATATCAATTGTTAGTATTTTAGAAAAAATAAAAATTATTATATCATCAAAAAAGCTAAAATAAGTCAAAATTAAAAATCGATATGTTTTAAATGGTTTCTAGCTTAAATAAACTGAAAACTAAAAAAATAAAACCTTAAACCATTTGGAGCAGTGCCGAGCGGCAAGCCCCCGATTTCATTAAGGAAATCAAACAGACAGAGTTCTAGATAGATGAGATCTGTCTCTAAGATACATCTTGAGTGAAAACCAGGCAAATATAGGAACTTACAAATACAAGTGTCTAGATGGATGAGATCTGTCTCTAAGATACATCTTCATCTCTTACACATCATTGGCACACAACAAGATCAAGGAGAGAAGAGAAAGCACCAAAAATCAAGCCAAATCAAGATTTCATCACTTGAGCATAAAAGGGAAATACTTGGACGAATTTTGATTTCTATTGATACTTGACGATGAATATTTACAGCCAGACACAAAGTCTGAGGATGACAAAAAACTTAACTACAAGAGCTTTTCACATCTACCACAAAGTTCTATTCAAGAACCTTAACTCCTCGGCTAGGCATAAACTCCTCTAAAAACTTAACCTAGCCACCTCTCTCTCTCCTTATATATGGAAACTTACAAGGAAACTCTAACCAGATCTCTAGTTGAGTTTCATCCACTTATATAAGCTAACTTGTTAACTCAACACCACATCGGATTTTACACTTACACATGTACACTTCTCAAAGCATTTACACTAATTGACCCATTAGTGAATCAATATTTGATTCACTTCATATTTTCAGCACATACAAGATCTAAACCGCTTAGGCTAACTCTATGGTTTCACATACTACCATTTTTTTGGTATTTAGCACATATATCAGCTATCACAGATGATTTTATCTCATAAACCTTCTGTGATAGTCAACTATCATAAACAGTTCTGATAGTCAACTATCGCAAATAATTTTATCTATAAATCTTCTGTAATAATCAGCTATCATAGATTGTAGGATGCTTTTGTGTCATTAGGCCTTAATTTCCACTGTCATATGTAGCAGCCTCCACGGAAGTCGCACGCATCACACCACACCTCGCTTCATCTCACACAACAACATGGAGATCTTTCCACGCCACACCTCACCTCATTTCATTTCACACCACTCCTCACTTTATTTCCGCTGTCACAGTAAGTGAGTAGAAAGTAAGAAAGAAATAGAGATCTTTTCATGAGGCCTTCTTGATCCCTAAGCGACAATCACCATGATATGCGTTCTGTAGGAAAAGATATGAATTTGACATCCATATGTACCTATCAACTTTCATTCACCTTGTGTTTGGCATCGTGCAAAGAGCACCTCACTCTCCATTATTAGGACGTTAGGATTATAGATAAGAGTTAATACTGACCACATATGAAAAGGTGATGGGAACAGAAAAAAAAAAAGGAAGAGAGACCCGACATGCCGATAGAGCATATGGGGTAGAATGGGAATATGTTATGCTGGCGCAATGATTGCTTGACCAACTTAGTTTTTTTAAGACACCTACTTATGCAGCATTGCTTAAGACTGACATATCAATATTTCTCCATTGATGTTTTTGGATACCTTGCAAATTTTGTTCCGTATGAGCATCAAATTATACATCAATTAGATTTCCTTAACACAGCACACCGATAGTACTACAATAGTAAAGGTGATCTTTTGTTTATTTACTTTGCCTTGAACTTTACTCATGCTTTTAGGAAATAGTGAATTCGATGCTACTTGTAAGTGCTGTATCCTCAACCATGCGAGTGTCGATGGACTCAATTTTCATACAATAGACTAAAGGAATTTCGGGCCATCAAAGCCCATAAAGAAGGCGCTGGCCTACTAAGGATCACACTAGAGAAATTTCTGGCCCCGTTCAACGTAGACCCCGGACAAAACTAGCGCGGCCCGTTTGGATTCAAAATGACCACTAATTCGGCCCAGACCGAATTCAGCTAACTTTACGGCCCAATATCGAACACTGCTTGGACCAACATACGGTTAGCTCACCACGGCCCATAACAAAAGTCGGCGAACAATTCAATTTCACTGACCTATCTGTTGACTACTTTCCTCCTAAAATAACATTCTAATATATCTTCACACAGCACCAATGTCCCATCAAAAGTCCACATTAATACAATGTTAATATGTAATGTATAGCAGCAATATAGCAGACATAGCACATTGGTTGTATTCTTAACAGGCTTGCAAAATCATATTCATGAATGATTGAAAAATAATGGACTACTACGTAAGAAAAGTTGAATGTTGTATATAGCAGCAATATAGCTGACAGCTCATTAGTTGTATGTCCTATCCCTTCATGGACTGAAGCAAGAAAAAGAACGACAACGTCACCGCTCAATTCGTATTCTCGCCCTTCCTCGTATGTCCTATTCCTCTTCATCCCCTGGAACAACGCAGACAAGTATAGCATGTAGGGTCACAGAGGAGGCTAAGAAAATGCAAAGAAAGTGCTTGTCTTCATAAAACTTTGTTGCTACCACGATATACAAAATTTTCTATGTTTCTATATGACATTAGTACAGATTACACTTGTTTTACAGTGTATACATGGATACTGAATAAAAACCTTCAAGAATGAATAACCAAGCTAATGACCCCCTTTTTTTACAGCTATTAAAATGAAAATCACCAAACTCACACTGAACAACCTAGCAACCTAGCAAGTCAAACGGCAACGCTGCAGGTAACATAAAAGCCGAGAGGTAAAAAGTAACATAAAAGCCGAGAGGTAAAAGGGTCAATCTTCGAACACCAAATACAATTTCGGTCATGTCTCGGTTCCAATCCATAAAGGCTTTTGTGGAAGAACAATGGAAGTCAACTGATTGTGATTGCTGATGCGGCTGTTAGTGAAGATTTTAATGAAACGGGCACAAAGCCCGCTCTCCTCATATGCTCTTCCGCACAAAGCCAGCTACAAATCTTCATTCCGCTCTTGTTTAGTACCACACCGTCTATTCCAAGAGCAAAAGACCAAGTCAAATACTCGCTCCACAGCCACTCGCTCGCCGAGCCAGGTAGCGATGGCTTGTCACCCGAGCGGGGGCGCTAACGTGGTGCGGATGCCTGGTGTGGCGCTCTGTGCCTGGGCATGCGGTTGCATTCCGCGGCCCGCCCGTTCCAAGTTGCGTAGTGGGCTGCTGGCGCTTGGGCGTAGGTCCGGGCGTCGCAGCACCTGGAGTGGCGGGGACCGCGTGAGGCTGGCTTCACAGAGCAGCGTATACCGCCCGCTTCCAACGGTGGAAGGCTTACGGGCCGCTGCACCGCAGGTCCGCTTAGGCGCATGCGCTCTCTTAGGCAGACCACCATCTTTTTTCTTCTTGCCAGTTGTTTTTCAGGATCAAGGCAATTATAGGATACGCTGAAGCACTTGTTCCTATCAAATTTTCCCAACACGTTGAAGCTCCTATCCTGCATGAAACGCTGACACAATTAAACTACTCTAATTATCCGACAGTTCTACTACAAGGCCACATGTTGCATACTACATGAGTTCTCATGGTTTTTTGTCAGATAACTGTGCCTTTGGTAGCATCCAGATAGGACTCCATGCAACAATTTTGCTCTCCTTCAGCTTTGCTCAGAAAACACAAATGTCTAAAACACATCAATTACCATAGTAACTCAGAGGCAGTGAGCAAATAAATGAAATGGGATTAAAAAACCCAACCGTTCCCTTCTGCTCCGTTAATTGTTTTCTTAAACATGTTACAATACCCAACGCCATTCAATCCGATCTCTTTTTTTTATCCAACTAAATACTAGATCTTCTTTTTTTTCTCTGGTGATCAGCTAAATAGATGATCGATTAGGTTCTGTTTTAACTACTACACTAAAATATTTTTCTCTGCTCAAAAAACTTCTCTCTCGCTACGATCCGTTGAGCTAGCTGTTCTTAAATCAATGCTTGAATAGATGATGTTTTTTGTGAGTAGCGAGAGATAATTTTTGGTACCAAAAAACTTCTCTCGCTACGATCCATTGAGCTAGTTGTTCTTAATGCTTCAATTACTCGAGTTCTAGCTAGCAAATGTACTTGTGAGTCCATCGCATGGACGCACGTAGCACATGCAGCAGCAGAGCACCATTTCGCTCCTCTCTCATGCACAAGTCTGAGATATTCTTGCCCCTGATCTTCCGATCGGGGAGTATGTCACCTATTTAGGGATTTTGCAGAAGCCAATATCACACAAATGTCTGGCAGTCACAACTGAAATTGGTACCACAACTCACAAGTAGTCTAGTAGTAAAAACAAGTAGGGAAAATATTGGTAACACACGTAGTTTAGGTTGCAAGGATCCCTTGGCTTCCAATGATTGGTGAGGATCGATGATGCTCCATGTATCCCTTCGCTCCTAAAACATTTTTCTGCCAATAAGACATGAAGATGCTAAAGCAAACTCATGTTTTGTTAAGATGATAAGGTGAAGAACTAGTACTGGAATAGTAGCTGGCAGTTGAAGGCGCTTACATCTCCAGTCAGACCAGCAGCGATTAGCAGTCTCGGAGAGAATACCGCCACCGCAAACCTTGAATTCTAGAACATTGGCGCAACAACATTAGGAACTCAGGGGTGATTTCCAGGAAGCCTAGATATTGGAGGGGAATGAGAAACTCGACGCCAGTTGGGACCTCCGTTATGTTGTTGAGATTGGCTAGTGTTAATCTTTCCAGTCTCGCCATGGCATCTTGTTGTATCTCCAGTCGCTTCAGATCAGGCATGTCTCTTAACCAGAGTATCTTCAGATTGGGAAACCATCCGGACAGAAATATCAGCTGCTCTCCGCTGTATGCTCTTGTTAATCGTAGGTCCGACAAATTAGACAGCCGAGAAAGGGATGGCAAGGGGTCTTGTCTCGATCGGGACCAATACAGACGCAATTCATACAAACTTTGCTCAGCCCTTGGGGATGTGCCTCATCTCTCCAGGATGCATCGTGCAGTTTCTCAGCAAACAAGTGCCTAAGCTTCTTCAGCCTGACATTCCCTCTTGGCAGCTCCTGTATGTCAGATGCAGCAAGGTCCAGTGTCAACAGATTAGACAGCTTTTCAATAGACTTGGGGAGGAGCTTCACCTTTGAGCCACGCAAACCCGGATGGCGCAGATTGAACAGATTACCAATAGCACTTGGAACCGTCTTAATGGGTACTCCACTAAACTCTAGGACCGATATATACCTGGAGTTGGTTGTCACCCCCCTTTCTCTTGGTTTGGAGACTGCAGGAGGTGCCATGGCTGTCTTGATCCCCAGGAACACCACCATCTCCACCAAGGAGGAGCAGGTCTTCTTCTCCAGCCTACTCCGATAACCAGCCTTGTGTCCTCATCCAGGTCTACAAGGGTGAGAGGACCAGGAGGACCCGCGACAACAACCTGCTTGGCATGTTCGAGCTGTCCGGCATCCCACCTGCCCCAGGGGTGTTCCTCAGATCACCGTTTGCTACGACATTGATGCGAACGGTATCCTAGACCTCTCTGCTGAGGACAAGACCACCGGGCCGCAGAACAAGGTCACCACCAACGACAAGGGCAGGCTGAGCAAGGAGGAGATCGAGAAGATGGTCCAGGACGCTGAGAGGTACAAAGTCTGAGGAGGAGGAGCACAAAAAGAAGGTGGAGGCGAAGAACTCGTTGGAGAACTACGCCTACAACATGCGCAACACCATTTATTGAATCCAGGGGTTGCATCTACTAATAGCTGCGCGCTGGAAGTTGGCAACATTATGCGGTCTGAACTACATGGGTTGATGAATTATTGTTTTTACGCATGCTTTTGTCGTCTGCAATTTAGTTCCTGCTTCTGCTGGTGCTTCGTCTTCCATGCCTTCTGATTACATCTGACACACGTCTGTGTCTGGAATCTGGAGGTCTGTGTTGCTGTGTACCTGTGTGGATGGTCGGTCGTCCATGAAAAAAACTTGTAAAAGAATGAAAATGCATGAAGGAAAAACTACACTGTTATGTCGTATCATCAAACTGGCTGCACACGTTAGCCGCAAAAACAGGAGCATTTCTAGTCATCTTTGTTCGTTAGCAAATTAGCTTGAACCAGAGACTGCACAGGTGTCATGCAAGCCAAGAAAAAGAAAAGAAACCCAAGAAGCAACACGCCAGTCTTTTTAGGGTCTATTCTTTTCGGTTTCTAAAAACGGCTTTTAGCTTTTACTACAGTACCTAACTTTTAAACGGAGTATTTTTTCAAGACAGGATTTATAAGTTAATTGTAGTACACGTTAAAAGCCCAACATCTGTACAATTCAAAATCACAAGCGATTATCTCTCTGTCCATAATCTTTATCGCAAACAATTAAAATATAAAATTTTCAGCCAAAAACCAGAAACCACAACCATATCAAACAGGCCCATAGGCTATTGGGTGGAAAGGCGCATTGGCCCCCAATCCCAAGATAGTTCTCTTTTCGCTTAAACCCAAACGAGTCGAAGGAGCGGCCCGGTGAACCCACCCATCGTTGCCTCCCAAGCGCAAGTCTCCGAGGCGATCGTATTCCCGGCCGGTCACCGAGGATGACGCGGAGCATGGCAGCCGGCAAGCGGGCCGCCGGAGCTCCGTCGAAGACGACCAAGGAGGAGATGGTGGCGCCGACGTCGGCGGCCGAGCAGAAGGGGAGGAAGAGGGCCAAGAAGGCAGCAGAGGTGGAGGAGGATGGCAGTGCTGTGGCCAGCGATGGGAAGCGCGTCGTCGTCGAGGCTTGGTGAGTGCGTGTGTGTGCGGGTGAGGTTTTTCTTTCCTTTTTGGGATTTTGGACGATTTTAAGGTGATTCCGAGATGGGATAAAAATGTGGCAACTTTGGGGTAATCAGATTAGGTTTGCTCGCGCTTGCAAATAGTTTGGCATGGAAACTAATAGATATTTTATCTTTGCGGTTTAATTGCTTCGTGAGCAACGAGAGGAAGTGATCTATCCATGTTGAATTTAATTACCCTTTTAATCTGTAGTTAAGTGTGACAAAAGGAAAATGGAAATAGGAAGCAGGAATTTAATTACCTTGGCTTGCCACTAGCCATGGGAAAATGTGCCACGATGATCTACAACCAATTCATGATAAGGCAACAAGAAGATTAGCGGGTTGGCAGTGAAGCACCTATCTCTAGGAGGATGACTCACACTCTTAAAGTCCGTTCTCACCTCACTCCCAACATATCCGCTCACCGCACTTAAACCGCCAAAAATTTCAAGTCGATGAAACTTCCTTTGGGCAACAACTATAGACACACATGGAGGGAAATACAAAGTTAACTAGAACAAAGTTTGTCACCCGATAGAGCTTGGAGAATTAGGAGTGTTGAACCTAGAAAATTTTGCAGCCACATTGAGACTCGGATGTTTTTGGTATGAATGGAAGTCACCGCAAAATCCCGGGTAGGGCTTCCAACGCCCGTGATGAGGGGACAAAAGCTCTTTGCAGCGCCACTAAGGTATATATAGGAAATGGCCACAAAGCAAAATTTTGGACCTCTCTTGATTGATGGAGCTGTGCTAGCTCCAAAATTATACAAACATTTACAAATAAAAGACAGTCGGTTGCAAAATACCATCCAAGATATGAATTGGATACGAGACATCCAACACAGCCTCACCACCGACTTGTTAGTTGAATATGTGAGCCTATGGGCCAGGCAAGGTACAACAGATTGACATCAATCCAGAGATTGAGGATGAGATCCAATAGAAACTAACTATCGATGGCACTTATTCAAAGTTCTCGGCCTATCGAGCATAGTTTCTAGGATCAGTTCGAACCTCATACCAAACCATCATTTGGAAAGCTTGGGCGCCCTCGCACTGTAAGTTATTCACTTGGTTGGTGTTGTAGAATAAAGTCTGAACAGGTCAAAGACTACGCCAAGGATGGTCAAACAACTACTTTTGCCAAATGTGCAATAGAAACCTTGAAACTACAACGCACCTCTTCATTGACTGCCCAACAATCTGACAGATATGGAACCAAATAGCAAAATGGTTGCACCTACCGTTGCTTGACCCAACAAACTGAGGCCAACCGATGACAATTGAACACTGGTGGCTCAAGCGAGTCGACCCGTTGATCAGCCTCACATAGACTGCGAATGCACCCATCATCCTTGTCCTTTGACAATGGTGGAGGTAATGAAATAGACGCATCTTCCAAAATAATCTTTCAATACAACGTGAGATCTCAACACTAATCAAGGATGAGGCCAAGCTCTGAGAGTTTGCTAGAGCAAAACATTGAAAGGAGTACCGCCTGCCTTACATGGCACAAAGCAAACAGTGCTTTTAACATCAACCTGATCTGTTTGTATTCACTATACTCGGCTAATATATATTTTAATTTAATTGAGTGCTTTTTTTACCTTGTTGTTCATGCGAGTTGTTGGAAAAAAACTTAAGGTCGCCTCAACGGTCACTGTGCTAGATTGAATTGTCAAGTGAAGTAGTGAAGTGTAGAATAATTGTCCGTTAATTATTTGAAGCTGTGATCTTGCATGCAGACATGTACTACTTGATCATCTCTTTTTTTTCTTATCACCATGAAATTAAGAAGCATAATACATATATTATTGAGTAGATCTAGCTACTCGCTCGCAGCACAAATCAATGGACTGGCCACTCAGACAGCAGGGAACGGGGCAATTAGTGATATTCAAAGTACCTTATCGCTTTAGATGTTTATAAAATCCTACAATAATCTTTAAATTAGAAAAAAAATCTTAGAAATTATCTCGCTAATCCACATAGAGAGAAGATATATAAACACTTAATTATTTTAGTTAAACCAGATTATAACTGTACAGATTAATCATATGTATATATTACAACTATTACATTGTATAAGAAATACATGTATATTTTTTAAAAGCATAGAGTTATATAAATAATATAATGTGTTGTAATATCTAGCAGCGAATTACGCGAGAAATTTTGCTAGTTAACTAGAACGGATGGTGTCTCTGAAAAAAGCAAAAGAATAGAACAAACGGTGTAGATGATGAGGATATGACCCCTATGGTTACAACCATATTTGCTATGCTTGCTATTCCAATTACAAGAGCTTGTATACTTCACTTAAATTATCAGGTGAACTCGTTTTCAGCAGTGCCTTTATATTGTATGAACTATATGATGCTAACTAATGATAAAAATATATATTTGCACAGCTATATAAGGAGGATTGCATCAACACTACGAGCTCGTGGTTGGAGTCTATCTAAAGAGAAGCCAACCAGCATATCAAAACCAAGTCGATATCTCCCCTAACTCTTTCTCAATGTCACCACCTCATTTTTGGACCAATTCAAGCAAGAGTTCAAGTGAGACACATTTTGAAATCCAATTCGACCTCCAGATCAATTCGGATTCAGCCTAACAGATCTGACTTCAAACGTTTATAATTTTCACATACGGAGTTTGTTTGAGATCCACGAGTATTTAATAGAAAGCTTATCTCATCCTTTTTCCAACGCATCTAGCCTCACCTCTAAATTCCTTCTGTACATATCACAATTATCAAAATAAGGTGCTACATCATCTGTTTGGGCTAAATTGGGCCTTGTAATGCCTGGGCCTGAGGGGAAGACATCTCCTCTTGACCTGTACTATTCATGGTGGTATTATTCACATGAATAGTGCCATAAATAGTACCACTCCCTTATTTCTTAGTTATGTGTGGGTTCTCCTGTCTTATTTAAGGAGGCCACACCCTTCTAGTTTCATTGAATTTCGTTTATGTTTAGTTTGTTTTTGTTGCAACTTGTATCTTTTGCATATGTCGACTAGACCACCCAGTTAAGATTCTTATTTAAAATCATATCTTATCGTAATTCATAAATATTTGTAATTTCAGATTGCTTGTTATCTTATTTTTGCACGTTCTTCGATTGCATGCAGAATAGAACTTCATGGTCGTCAACTACGTTCTTGGCACTACGGTGATAACAACTCAGAGTGTGGTTTAGCGATTGCTTGGTATTCGTTGTGACCGGTTAGAAGCTCGCATCGTCAAAGTTATTCTCCTCTAAATCAAAGTTATCATCATATCGGAAGATCGGGACCCGATCGCCTCATCAGGTGGTATTAGAACTTCAGTTGACTGGTAGGATTTCTTGATGAGACGATGGGGTCCCAAGCAGCAGCAGAGCACCATTTTGCTCTTCTCTCATGCACAAGTCTGAGAGGCTATGCAATGAGCATTGGGCCAGCCTTGTAAGATAGTTTTTCTTTATTTATCGAGAAGAGTAACATGTTTTCATTTCTAATAGGAACAAGCCTATCAGTGCATGGTCCTGGTCTAGTTGAACAAGTTAGGGAAATAAAATGATCGAGGCCACTTCATTTTTCTACAACCAAGCATGCCTTCATTATTTTGCAAGCAAGCATGCCTCATACGGAAACGGTGTATGTCTCCTATTCCTCTTATCCCCTGATGCTGTCAAGAGAATTCAGGATAAAAGATGGAATCAACAAGTGGAAATTAAGGAAACAAATTAAATGAATAGGGCAAGGCAACAAATTAAGACGAAGCAATTGTGCTAATTTACCTCCAGATATGCTAAAGCAGCTGATATTTGTCTCCAAGTTGTATGGATCTCTTGTGTATAACACATACCATTCCCTCGATGTGCATAGGCCTTGACATGTCGGATATGGCTCAACCTCTCCCATCAGAGGCTAGATTTTCCTCACTATGGAAGTGAGCATTTTTAGGCTACACCCAAAGAAGAAATGCCTTGGTTTTACATCTTGCAGTATCCCGGAGTGTTTCCATGTTGAAATCCCACACTCGAGCCTCCGAGTGCAAGCATGCCCTCCAATACCTTCACTTTGGGCAAGAAACATGTCAAGCTTTTGCAATTTGGGGAGATTAATGATCCTCTCGAGGTCGGGGTTCTCATAGACCTGAAGTGTAACGATAGAAGCAAAGTTCTCCAGAGAGTTGAGTTGTTGCACATTGCATACGAGTAACCTTTTCAAAGCCCTTGCATGGGAGGCAAGGCCGGAGGAACACGCCTCAACTTGCAACCTTTGATAAGAAGTTCCTCCAAAATAGGCATGGCTTGCACTTGCTCCTCCCACTCCCACTCCTCCCATTCCACCATTCCTCCTAAGTACATCTTGTGTAGTCTCGAAACGCAGCCGCTACCGGGATGAAGGATGATGACTATGGTGATGATAGAACTGCCAGAGGAATTGCACCCAACACGCTCAATGGTCGAGCACGCAGATCCAAGGATCTTCAAATAGGGAGACGACACAAGCCATTAGGGAGTTGGGTGCAGCAGCTAGGTCATCCATCATTAGAATCCTCAAGCTCTTGAGGACAGTCATCCACATTGGGAGCCGCACCAAAATATCCTCTGGATGCTAAGATAATCTAAGCGGGCGAGGGTAGAGCTCATCAAACACGCCCTCAATTCGTAGTTGCTCTTCCTTAGAGATGCCTTTTCCTCTTTGACCATCCCATCGTCTCCCAATCTGCCTGCAACATAAGTCCAAAATGGTAAGATGCACCTTTTCATGAAGCTTGGCCTTTGTGGCGGACGAAGCAGCAGATACATTCTCCAGACCCACTAATACAAGAAGCCTGAGCTTGGAAAGTGGCCCCAACTCTTCCAAACTACACCAATCACCATCCATGTGGGCTTGAAACCCACGTAGTTTCCTCAAATTTGTTAGACCACGGAATCCCCTAGGTATAGCACTTATACTTGTGTCAATAAGGTTAAGATAGCTCAGCTGCCCTAGCTTTACAATGCCATTAGGAAGTTTCAACAAATTTTCACAACCATAAAGGCTAATGTGTTGTAGAAATTTCATCTTACTGATGTTCTCCGGTAGTCCAGATATATCGGTGTATCTTAGGGACATATACCTTAGGTGCTTAAGTTGGCACATAGATTCAACCAATGCGGCAACATTTGCAGATTCTATATGTAGAGTCCGTAGTCTTGAAAAAGTAATCAATGAATCACCAGATTGAATCTTGAAATGACCAATTGATATTAATGTTCTCAATGATTTCTGTGTTTCTAAAAATCTCCATTCTAGCTCATCTGATTCAGATTCTTTGCTTTCTACAGACAACCGAAGAATCTTTCGTGAATTAAGTTTATCGATAATATCGCTTTGCCACATCGTGAGCTACTAGTGCTTCATCTCTAGCCACATATCGAGCAAATGAGCGAACAACATCATGCATGTTGCAAACCCATTGATCAGTATGTTGTATCCGCTCAATAAGGTTCCTCAATATTAGTTCCTTATAGCACTCGCTTCCTAATTTTTCTGATTCATCTGGGTTTCCTTGAAGAAATCCTTCACTAATCCACATGTTAACAATTGTATCATCAAAGAACTTCGTATTTTTGGGGAGAAGGGAGTAGTGTAGAAAGCACTGCTTCATATAAGGAGGTAAATCCTCATAGCTCAAGTATATTGCATAGTTTAGCTCTTGGGGCATTTCGGATACTAACATGGAATCATTCAGAACCTTCCCCCAATCACGTCGCTGCTTCTCCCTCTTGCACAAGAGTCCTCCCATTACTTTGACAGCGAGTGGCAAACCACCACATCTTGCTATAATTTGCAATCCAATATCCTTTAGCATATCAACCTCAGTTCATCCAAATTACTTGAGACTACTCGCAAGCGCTTTAAACCGATAGATTTAAGGAGTTATCTAGGGAACACTATAGTACTATTTTGTTAAAAGTAATCAAATTTCAACCATTGAATCAATATCCAATGAATATCATCTGTCTCCCCAAACAATTTCATAAAAATTCTAAATGAAAATAGAAGATTTGAGTTGAAATT
This sequence comes from Melocanna baccifera, assembly GCA_036346265.1. Lineage (NCBI taxonomy): Eukaryota > Viridiplantae > Streptophyta > Magnoliopsida > Poales > Poaceae > Melocanna > Melocanna baccifera. The sequence continues at coordinate 273,983 of JAYEVJ010000185.1, read as the reverse complement.
TTGGAATCATTTGAAACTTTTTTGAATAAATTGAAACTTTTTGAATCTAAATCATTTGAAAGTTTTCGAACCGAAAGTTATTTCAATAAGTTGAAAGTTATTCAAATCATTTGAAAGCTTTTGAATCAAAAGTTTTTTTTGAATCATTTGAAAATTTTTGAACCAGTTAGAAGTTTTCATATCATTTGAAAGTTTTCCAATTTGGAAGTTTTTGAACCATTTTGAGCGTGAATCTTGATGAAGATCCAAGACCAAAAATTGAGTGATCTTGCTAGTTACACGCAGACAAATCACCGGAAGTACGGACCGCTTCTTGAGCAATAACCGTGCATCGCCGTCCTAATGTGTCGACACGGTGGTAGGGCTCCTGGCTTTCATCCCCGCGATCGTGTCATATCTCGTGGTGACGAGGACTCGACCGCCTTCAAGAACGGCATTGATCAATGGTGTTTTGAGCACGCCTCCCATGCTTGTTCGCTCCAAACATCATCCATCACTAGTAAGGTCTTTTGCCTATTCAAGGCATCCTTGAGGGTTCACTGCGTGGCTTTTGCGTCTCCGAACGACGGTGGTCTTCCCGCCTACGTGATGACTCTCCTCGCAGCCTCACCTCGTTGTAGTCTTGGTTGACGCCACCATATCTTCTTGTGGAACTCACGTTGGATGGTGTCGTTATTGAAGATGTTCAGCAGGGGTGGTCTTGCCGATCCCGCCGACGCCCACAACACCAAGACCATTATTTTGCTATTTTCACGGTTGGTTTCTCTCAATTCTTGTTAGCATCTGTACGCTTTCTTGTGTCTTCTTCAATCTTCTCCCCGACAACACCTGACCGGTCAAGCTCCCCTGATGTTTCGGGGCTGGCAGGACGAGAGGCATGTGCCTTGCTGTTACAATGCTCGTAGAAACCGAGGTTAACAAAGCTGAAGGCAGCGCTCCGCTCCTTGATGCCGCCCAAAGATCTGTTTAGGGCCTTGATGCGGCCGCCGATGTTGTGGGCGAAGAGGGGACTCGCAGTGTAAGAGCAAGGGGTTGTAGCACCCCATGTTTGCTGTGGATGGACCCGCCCATGGCCTTGAGCCGCAGAGATCGAGGATGTCGTGGCGCCGCACATGGCGCCTTGAGCTCCTCACCCACCCTTGCACGCCTGGTCGTGATGTTCTTCCTATCGACGCCGGCAAGGAACTTCTTGAGGTCCCCAAGCTTGGCGCCCAATCTATTGATCTCGCCGGAGACACCGAGCAGCATGTCAACCTCTTCTCTCGCCATCTTCATGAGCATGTCTTGGAGGTAGGATGCAAAAGCATCCAGCACCAACGCCATTACTTCAGGTTTGCTACCTGCCTTTTGCTGTGACAAAGTTAATCCATACATCATCTTTGTCATTAGTTTTGGCTAGATATTTTACGTACGTGCATGTGCTGAAAATAGAAATACATGTCACCAAGGAAGAACAATACTAGCAATCATTTTACCTGAAGCTATCCTCTTTATTACATTTCGTAGAAGAAAAGATGAGCATTGATTGCTAACAACAAGACAGAGCTATAGATGCATGAAAAATTGCAAAGCCGGCTGGACAAAATTTTAACCATGAGAGCAAAGCTCGGAGATCAGAAAATAGGGGAGCTATAGCTTGCAAGACAAACAGAGGGAGCCAAAATTACACACGTACCTTGCCTTGGTGCCTTGGGTTGAGAGATGGCTCAAAAATTGTGTGTGATAATTCGCTCTATATATAGAAATTAAGTTGAGGTCACTGTCAAACGAATGAGGTCTTTAGCTTTTTATTTATTATGTTGACTAGAAAATGGTATTTTATAATCCCAAAACTCTAAACTTGCTTTATATCTAGACCGATGGCAAGTAAGGTTGGTATGGATAGAGCACGACAGTGTATTTTATGGTAAAATAGCTCGTAGTCTTAAATATTGAATCTTGTGATAACCTCTCAATGTGAAATAGTGCAACTATAAGCTATAATATCAATTAATTTGCATCAACCCAATGTCAAGTTGCGTCATCCGGTTGAGCATGTGATGAGGCCGGATGGAAGCCTCTGTGGGACGTAAGAGGGGCCTTGGAGTGAGTGGATAAAACACCATGGTGGTGGAAACCTTAGCGAGTGTAGCTAGATTCCGCCATCTTCGTCTCCGTCTAGTCTAGACGCGCATAGTAGGCATAGGAGTCTTGATCGTAAGGCTTTGAATTGTTTTAGTGAGCGAGGTGAGCACAATCACCATGCTCCACGAGTCAACATACATGATAAAATATTATAGATGTAAGACTTAACAAAGAAAGACTCGAGTTCTTTTATTTTCAAAAAGCTACAATTTTAAAATACACTTTTAGAAATCTTAAGACTTAATATTTTAACTAAACTATATTTTTAAAGATTGTAAGAGTATATAATAATAATTACGGTCTAAGTTTTATCCATCTGTTATATGATTCCGTACACTATATGCTATATTTGTTACTAGGGTTGTATCCATATATTGTAATCACTGGGTTCCATCTATCCAGAAAAAATCAGGATCCTTTCTTGCGTGTCGTCTCGATGCAACAATAAAGAAAGACTTCTCTCTTTGCAAGTCAGACGATGAGTTCTCTCTTTGCAAGTACTAATTCTTCTTTCTATGGACACACGGTCTCGGTCGGTCGGTAGCGCAATTTCTCATGCTTTGTATGGTGGTTGCTGGATGGGGAGGAGGCCTCCAGCCAACGGTATCTCAATCTTGGATGGGCCGGAGGGAAGAAAAAAGGGACCATCTAGGGTTGCATCCATATGTTATAATCATTGGGTTCCATCTATCTAGGAAAATCCAAATCAGAGTTCCAGTCACCCATCATATTTTCTATCCCAACCACAAAGTTTCTTTTATCAAATAGAAATTATCTTGAGTAAGTTTCCACATTCGTTTTTGATCGTAGGTATTACGGTCTCTATCCTGTCGCAACCAAAGAATCATCTCGCGTCCCACGCTCGGACAAAAACGGACGGCCCCTGCAGAATCCTTTTTGCGACAGGATAGAGACAGTAAATTGGGGATAAAAATTGGACACGCAACCAATACATCCTTTTTTAGGTGTCGTCCCGACGCAACAATAAACAAAGGGTCTGTTCTTTTTTTATGATGGCTTTACTACACATGGTGATGGCTTTTGCTGTTTGCATGACAGACACGAAAGAGATACTCACTGCAATTTTTGATGATACAGATATTAGTTTTTTAACGTACTATAATTAACTCAGACCCTATCTTAAAAAATACTCCGCTTAAAAGTTAATATCAGAAGAAAATCAAAACGATTTTTAGAAACCGTAAAGAACAGGACCAAAGACTTCTCTCTTTGCAAGTCAGCCGATGAGTTGGGAGATGATGAGTTGGCAGCCATTCTTCTTTCTATGGATGCACGGTCTCGGTCGGTAGGTAGCGTAATTTCTCATGCTTTCTATGGTGGTTGCTGCGTGGGAGGCCTCGAGCCAATGGTATCTCAATCTTGGATGGGCCGGGGAGAAGAAAAAAAAAGGACCATCTAGTCCGTCAGCCTGTGTTCACTCGAGCCAAGGGTACTAGAGGTGGAGTCTACTTGACTTGTGGGAAGAAACCAAGTGGCAAGCTGTCTTCGTCGTTAACAGTGCCAAGCTAGATGGGGTCTACTTGATTTGTGGGAAAAAACAAAATGACCGAGGGCGACATATACTAAACTGTCTCCCCATGTATGTTAGTATACGAATTAAAGGTCTTCCTTCTTTCTTTCTTTTTTCCTTTGGCGTGCAACGTGTTAATTGTGCACCTCTCTTATTTTTCCTTGTTTCTCTCTTGGCGTCCAAGAGAGAAACAAGGACAGCTTAAATTCAGTTAAAGGAATGTGTTGGGATTTTCCTTAAATCTTTGCTCCCGGACCACGCGTGCACGGCCTGACTTTCCTGCTCCAGACGCCCTTGTTTTTCCATCACCGCGATCGAAGAAGCTGAGCGAGGCCTTAGACTTCTGATTTTCTAGCTAAAATTATATTATATCAGTTGTTAGTATTTTAGAAAAAATAAAAATTATTATATCATAAAAAAACTAAAATAAGTCGAAATTAAAAATTGATATGTTCTAAATGACTTCTAGTTTAAATAAACTAAAAACTAAAAAAAATCAAAAGCTTAAACCGTTTGGAGCAGTGTCGAGCGGCAAGCCCCCGATTTCATTAAGGAAATCAAACAGACAGAGTTCTGATGTTTGATACATAGGAAGCATCGGACTTCGATTATTGCAGGACTTAAACGGATGTCAAGAATCTATTCCAATTAACGATTAAGAAAATCATTACCAAAGTTATGATCTTTCTCTATTCGAATGAAGGGTTCTCCAAAACCGATCAAAAGAGTGAAATCTCGATCTGCTCTTGCTCGTGAATTCTTGATGATCTAAATGATCTTGGATGAGTTCTCACATATCATAGCAAGTTAGATCACAGTATGAACTCAAGCCAAGCCCACAACACTAAAACTCCAAAATCACCCCTTCTTGAGCCAAAATCAGGTAAGCACAAGAACTTGCAAATACAAGTGTCTAGATGGATGAGATCTGTCTCTAAGATACATCTTCATCTCTTACACATCCTTGGCACACAACAAGATCAAGGAGAGAAGAGAAAGCACCAAAAACCAAGTCAAATCAAGATTTCATTACTTGAGTACAAAAGGGAAATACTTAGATGAATTTTGATTTCTATTGATACTTGACGATGAATATTTACAGCCACACATAAAGTCTAAGGATAACAAAAAATTTAGCTACAAGAACCTTTCACATCTACCACAAAGTTCTTTTCAAGAACCTTAACTCCTCACAAGGTTAGGCATAAACTCCCCTAAAAACTTAACCTAGCCACCTCTCTCCCTCTTTATATATGGAAACTCACAAGGGAAACCCTAACCAGCACCTCTAGTTGGGTTTCATCTACTTATATAGGCTAACCTGTTAACCCAACACCACATCGGATTTTACACTTACACATGTACACTTCTCAAAGCGTTCACACCCATTGACCCATTAGTGAATCAACATTTGATCCACTTCACATTTTCAGCAAATACAAGACCTAAACTGCTTAGGCCAACTCCATGGTTTCACACACTACCATTTTTTTGTATTCAGCACATATATCAGCTATCACAGATGATTTTATCTACAAACCTTCTATGCTAGTCAACTATCACAGACGGTTCTGATAGTCAACTATCGCAGATGATTTTATCTACAAATCTTCTATAATAGTTAGCTATCACAGATTTTGGGATGCTTTTGTGTCATTAGCCCTTAATTTCCGCTGTCATATGTAGCAACCTCCACGGAAGTCGCACGCACCGCACCACACCTCGCTTCATCTCACACTCCGACATGGAGATCTTTCCACGCCACGCCACACCTCACCTCACTTCATTTCACACCACACCTCACTTTATTTCCGTTGTCATAGTAGAAAGAAAGAAAGAAATGGAGATCTTTCTATGAGGCCTTCTTGACCCCTAAGCGACAATCAACATGATATGCGTTTTGTAGGAAAAGATATGAATTTGACATCCATATGTACCTATCAACTTTCATTCACCTTGTGTTTGGCATCGTGCAAAGAGCACCTCATTCTCCATTATTAGGGCGTTAGGATTATAGATGAGAGTTAATACTGACTACATATGAAAAGGTGATGGGCAGAGGTCCCACATGCCGATAGAGCATATGGGGTAGAATGGGAATATGTTGTGCTGGCGAAATGATTGCTCGACCAACTTAGTTTTTTTAAGACACCTGCTTATGCAGCATTGCTTAAGACTGACATATCGATATTTCTCCATTGAGGTTTTTGGATAACTTGTAAATTTTGTTTTTGTATGAGCATCAAATTATACATCAATAAGATTGCCTTAACACAGCACACCGATAGTACTGCAATAGTAAAGGTGACCTTTTGTTTACTTACTTTGCCTTGAACTTTACTCATGCTTTTAGGAAATCGTGAAATCTATGCTACTTGTAAGTGCTGTATCCTTAACCATGTGTGTGTCGATGGACTCAATTTTCATACAATAGACTAAAGAAATTTCAAGCCCATAAAGAAGGCGATGGCCTATTAAGGCCCACACTACAGAAATTTCTGGCCCGTTCAACGTAGACCTCGGATAAAACTAGAGCGGCCCGTTTGGATTCGAAATGACCACTAATTCGGCCCAGACTGAATTCAGCTAATTTCCCAGCATCGAACACTGCTTGGACCAACATACGGTTAGCTCACCACGGCCCAGAACAAAAGTCGGCGAACAATTCAATTTCACTGACCTATCTGTTGACTACTTTCCTCCTAAAATAACATTCTAATGTAACTTGACACAGCACCAATGTCCCATCAAAAGTCCACATTAATACAATGTTAATATGTAATGTATAGCAGCAATATAGCAGACATAGCACATTGGTTGTATTCTTAACAGGCTTGCAAAATCATATTCATGAATGATTGAAAAATAATGGACTACTACGTAAGAAAACTTGAATGTTGTATATATCAGCAATATAGCTGACAGCTCATTAGTTGTATTCTTAAGAGGTTTGAAAAGCATATGCATAGGTGATGGAAAAGAAGATTGAAATTTCTAAAAAAAATGAACTACTACATATGAAAATATGAATGTTATAACCATTGATGTGGGCATCTAGATGACTCAACTAGGGAATCACAGGGAGGATTGTTCGTGCCCATGGCCTATATAGCATACTCTGTTGTAGCGCCATGATCCCAATTAGACTGTTTTGAGTGAGTTCTATGTTGAGCTGTTGGTTCACCATGTAATGTAACCTGCAGCATTCTCTTGGTGTATTCAGGTCGTCCTCATCATTTGTTTCACGCCAATGATGAATTTTCTGAGAGTTTAAACATTGCTTTATAATCGATGACACACCTTAGACAACCTTGAGTTGTTGGAACAAGTAATCTCAGGTGTATTGGGATTTTGATACCTTTCGCAGGTGAAGTCATGAACTGAAGCAAGAAAAAGAACGACAAAGTCACCGCTCAATTCGTATTCTCCCCCTTCCTCTATGTCCTATTCCTCTTCATCCCCTCGAACAACACAGCCAAGTATAGCATGTAGGGTCACAGAGGAGGCTAAGAAAATGCAAAGAAAGTGCTTGTCTTCATAAAACTTTGTTGCTACCACGATATACAAAATTTTCTATGTTTCTATATGCCATTAGTACAGATTACACTTGTTTTACAGTGTATACATGGATACTGAATAAAAACCTTCAAGAATGAATAACCAAGCTAATGACTCCCTTTTTTTCACAGCTATTAAAATGAAAATCACCAAATTCACACTGAACAACCTAGCAACCTAGCAAGTCAAACGGCAACGCTGCAGGTAACATAAAAAGCCGAGAGGTAAAAAGGTCAATCTTCGAACACCAAATACAACACTGTACTTATTGCTGACAGCTGGGCCCCACCGTTCCCAAGGCCCACGCAAAGGGGCTCCTTCCTCGACCTCTCCGGCCGTCCCCTCCCTCCAGCCCCACCCTGTCTCAGGCGCTCACAGTGGGTGAGCAGAGCGCTTCCTAATATCTTCCCTGTTGCACCGCCGGTGAAATTATGACGTCGTGCTAGCACTACTTTTGGGGTGTATTGGCTAGTAGCATAATACGTACTCAGTTGTTTCCTTCATGAAGGTCAATGTATAAAATTCCAATTTAGTTACTTTGTATTTCGATCAATCTCTGGCTCTTATATTCTTCATGCAAGTACGTTTCTGATCCTATTCATTTCAACCATCCGGTTATATGTTAGTAGAAGCCTATGTATAACCTCTGCTAGTGTTACTTCATCTTCTGATTCTGTTGGTTCGTGTAATTCTGTACGTTTGAACTCCACATGCTGAAATAATATTCTCCCTGCTCGGTTGAATGCTTCTACGAGGCTTCTCTAGCGTTCCTTGATTCTAGCATATCGTACCAGTCTTCCTTGTGTTGCAATGATTAACTCTGGCTGCAATTCTGCTTCTACTGTCCTCTTACTCAGTGCAGACAGTTTAAGATCAGAGCTCTGAAGGTGAAGGCTGATCCGGAAAGTGCTGTACCTGGAGTTTCAGTTATAATCAACCCTGAAAAGGTATCTCTACTGTATTAAATCTTCATAATCATGATGAACATCACCAAGCGTTTTGGTTTCTGTTCACAAGTTTGAGTTGCAGGGGTTGTTATTGACAGGCGATGAGGCTAGCTCCTTACTTCGTCGTGGTGTCAACACAGCAAGGCTTTCTTAACTCTCTCAACGGAGTATCTGACAAGTGTTTTCGGCTTCCTTAACCATTTGGATGCTAACAAACCAGATATTCAACTATCCGCAAGAAACAAGCACCAGATATTCAAGTGAGGCTACATACACACATTAACAACGTATTAACTCATTCTCGCCATCGGAACAAATGATCTGACACAACTCAAAACACTCGTATCTCTGTTTCTTTCTCTAGCATTGCATGAACTATCATAATGCTCACCAGCAATCTACGCTTCCGTTGAATGCATGCTGATTATGGGCGTTATGCAGCGAGAGCTTCCATTGACTCGCCTCTCCTGTCAATCTGCAAGCGTGTGTGTTATTGTGATTGTTGGATGCATGCTGATTATGGGCGTTACTAAACCCCTAATAAAGTCATAAGGTTTTGTTGACCCTTATCATTTTTTTAGCACGTAGTCTGGCATCACAATAGTTTCATACTTATATTCTTAATTCGCTCTAGCTCTAGCTCTCCTTTTTTTTTTTTTTGCATCCTCTACCATACCGTAGATTAAAAATGAAAAATCATGATGATGAGGGGGAACAGTGATGTGCTGCGAAAAATCTAACATGTTTTCATTTCATTTCTAATAGGAACAAGCCTGTCAGGGCATGGTCCTGGTCTGGTTGAAGAAGTTGGGGGAATAAAATGATCGAGGCCACTTCATTTTTCTGCAAGCAGGACGGATATTCTTGCCCCTGTTCTTCCCATCAGAGTATGTCTCCTATTCCTCTTCATCCCCTGGTGCTGTCGAAAGAAATTAAGGATGAAAGATGAAATCAACAAGTGGAAATTAAGGAAACAAATTAAATGAACAGAGCAAGGCAACAAATTAAGACGGCGGCTGTGCTAATTTACCTCCAGATATGGTAAAGTGGCTGATATTTGTCTTCAAGTTGTATGGCTCTCTTGTGTACAACACATACCATTCCTCTGATTGTCTCCATCATGTGCATAGGCCTTGACATGCTGGATATGACTCAATCTTTCCCACTCTGGGCTAGATTGTCCTCGCTATGGAAGTGAGCAACTCTAGGCAGCAGTCCAACAAGAAATGCCTTGGCTTTACATCTTGCAAGTATCCCGGTAGTATTTCCATGTCGAAATCCCGTAGCTCGAGCCTCTGGAGTGCAAGCATGCCCTCCAGTACCTTCACTTTGGGCAGCACTGATGTGAAGCTTATGCAATTTGGGGAGATTAGTGATCCTCTCGAGATCGGGTTCGGATACACATCAAGCTCAACGAGAGAAGCAAAGTTCTCTAGAGAGTTCAGGTGTTGAACATTGTATATGTATAATTTTTTCAAAGCCCTTGTATGGGAGGCAAGGCCAGGAGGAACACGCCTGAGTTTGCAACCATCGATAAGAAGCTCCTCCAAGACAGCATGGCTTGCACTTGCTCCTCCCACTCCCACTCCTTCCATTCCACCATTCCTATTAATTTCACCGTGTGCAATCTCGGAAACACAACCACCTCATGAGTTGAAGGATGATGACTATGGTGATAGTAGGGTTGCAGGAATTCGGGACCAACACGCTTGATAGTCGTGCGTTTTTATCCAAGGAGCTGAAACAGGGAGCCGACACAAGCCATCGTGAGTTGGGTGCAGCGAGCCGTGTTCTCCATTGATAGAATCCTCAAGCTCTTGAGGGCGCCATCATTATCGACATCATCCACATTGGGAGCCGCCACCAAAATATCCTAAGATGAAAAGATGATCTAAGCACGGCGCGCAGACGAGCTCATCAAACACCTCCTCAATTCGTGCGTTGCTCTTTCTCAAAGCGCTTTCTTCCTCTTTGACCAGCCCATCATCTCCCAATCTGTTGGTGCAAAGTAATCTAGACCGAGTAAGATGCACCTTTTCACCAAGCCTAGCCTTTGCGGCGAACGAGGCAGCAGATACATTCTCTAGACTCTGTAATCCAAGAATCCTGAGCTTGGAAAGTGGCCCCAACTCTTCCAAACTACACCAACCACCATCAACGTCAGCTTGAAACCCACGTAGTTTCCTCAAATCTGTGAGACCACAGAATCCCCTAGGTATACTTTTTATACTTGTGTAGCTAAAGTCAAGATAGCTCACCGCCCTAGCTTTACAATGCCATTAGGAAGTTTCACCAAACTTTCACAACCACGAAGGCTAATGTACTGCAAGAATTTCATCTTGCTAATGTTCTCCGATAGTCTAGATATATCGGTGTATCTTAGGAACATATACCTCAGGTGCTTAAGTTGGTACACAGATTCAACCAATGTAGCAACATTTGCATATTCTATATGTAGAGTCCTTAGTCTCGAAAAAGTAATCAACCAATCACCATGCTTAATCCTCAATTGGCCAATTGATATTAGTGTTCTCAGTGATTCCTGTGCATGCAAAAAACTCCACTCAAATTCATCTGATTTTGATCCTTTGGTTTCGATAGATAATCGATAAAACTTATGTGAATTACGTTTACTGATAATACCAAGAGTTTCTCTGTTGTGAGTTACTAGTGCTTCGTCTCTGCCACATCTCGAGCAAATGAGCGGACAACATCATGCATGTTGCAAACCCATTGATCGTGCCACTTTGTATCCGGCTCTATTAGGTTTCTCAATATTAACTCCTTATAGCACTCGCTTCCTAATTCTTCCGATTCATCCGAGTTTGCTTGAAAAATCCTTCACTAATCCACATGCTAACAACTACATCAACAAAGAACTCGTATTTTTAGGGAGAAGGGAGTGCAGAAAGCACTGCTTTCATATACTGAGGCAAATCTTCGTAGCTCAAGTATATTGCATAGTTTAGCTCTTGGGGCATTTCGGATCATCGACCATATGGAATCATTCGAACCTTCTCCCAATCATGTCGCTGCTTTTCCTCTTGCACAAGAGTCCTCCCATTACTTTGATAGCGAGTGGCAAACCACCACATCTTGCTATAATTTCCAATCCAATATCCTTTAGCATGTCAACCTCAGTTCATCCAGCTCACTTGAGACTACCTCGCATTCAGTTTAAACCAAAAGAGTTAATATGTCGTTAGTGCCGATTTCTTTTTATTTGCTAATTAGCGCATCGAGGAAATTAAGAAACTAATACAAGGGCAGTTGGTGTATGTACGTACTACCTAAATTGAATGTCAAAAGTGAATAGTAGAATTGGGCGTATTTTGTGTTGCTCATAGACCGAGAAGACATTGAAAATTGCTAAACTACTTAATTATTATCTCTAAGTACTATGGGCTGTTCTTTTCACTTCTCAAAACGGCTTTTGACCTTTGCTACAAGATATCTAATTTTCAAACGGAGTATTTTTTAAATGGAGTCTACAAGTTAATTATAGTACACGTTAATAGCCCAACATCTATACCATCCAAAATGCAGCGAGTATTTCTCTCCATAATCTCTGTCGCAAATATCTAAAATTTAAAATTTTCACCAAAAGCCATAAGTCATAGAAAAAAGAAAAGGCCCTAAGGTCATAGGGCATTTTCTTTTGGTCATGCTGATGGCTTTTTGGTTGTTTGCGAGTAGATTGCGAAAGCCGAAAGAGAGATACTGCTTGCGCTTTTGATGGTACAGATATTAGACTTTTAACGTGTACTACAATTAACTTGTAGACCTTATCTTAAAAAAATACTCCGTTTGAAAGTTAGGTACTGTAGCAGAAGCCAAAAACTGAAAAGAACAAACCCTATATTCAATACATGAAAGCTGAGAATACAAAGTAAAGTTGTATATTTATTAAGGGTATTAAGAAAACAACACACTTATTTTGCATTGAAAAATAAAATGTGGCCTACATTTCTAGACAACATCACTAAAAAATACAGCCTACACTTTTAGGCAGAGTGAGTAATAGCATATGTACCCTAAAAAAATACTCCATGTAGTCACAAAAAAAGTTATTTTAGACATCGACAAAGTCCCCAAAATATAACTTTGTCTACTCATTTCTATTATCACATTTTTATAAAATCTAGTAATATTATAATATTATAAAAATACTTTTTGAGATAAATCTACATGTATTATTTTCATGTGTTGAATCTAAATATTTAAATATGTATTTATAGTCAATAATATTTTATAGCATGTAACCTAATACACTTTCTCTGTGACCGGAGGAAGTACCACAAGTAATTAAAGAAGTGAGTATATTGCACAGTTGGTGTAGTACGTTATGGGTGACGCGTCTAGAAGTAACTAGCTAGTGCTGTTAAGAAATAATAAAATAGATCATTAACTTGATTCAGATGTTACTACTAATTAATTGGAACGGACCTGCTTCTTGAGCAAGGACCAGGCATCTTCAGGCCCTAGCTTGTCAACATGGTGGTAGGGGCGCACGGCTTTCATTCGTCGGGCGACTCTTTGGTCTCTCGTGGTAGCAAGGACTCGGCTGCCTGGAGCAACAGCGTTCACCAAGGGCGTTTCAAGCACATCCTCCCATGCTCCATGGCTCCATACATCATCCATCACCAGCAGGAGCTTCTTCCCTGTCAAGGCAGCAGTAAGGGCTGGTCGAAGCACGACCATTGCTTTCTCACCACGGTGGTCTCCACCGGCAAGTGTGACGGCCGTCCTGAGCAGCTCAGCCTTGTCGAAATCCTGGTTGACGCTCAGCCGTATTCTCTTGTCGAACTTATCCTTTATGGTGTCGTCGTTGAAGACCTCCCGGGCGAGGGTGGTCTTGCCGATCCCGCCAACGCCCACGATGGCGACCACCATGATGTTGCTGCTGCATTCCTTTTCTGCCAGCATCTCCACTAGCTCCCTCGTGTCCTCTCCGATCTTCTCCCCGACAACACCTGACCGGACAGGCTCCCCCGTCGTCTCGCGGCTGGCATGCACCCTGCTGCTACGCTCCTCGTAGGATCCGAGGTTGAGGAAGGTGAAGGCGGCACTCCGCTCCTTGATGCCGCCAAGCCTCTGGTTGAGCGCCTTGATGCGGCTGCTGATGTCGTGGGCGAACAGGGGATTCCGCAGGCAGAAGAGCAAGGGGTTGCAGCACCCCAAGTCTTTGGATGCACCTCGCCTATCCATGGCCTTGAGCTGGCAGAGATCGAGGATGTCGGTGGCATCGTACATGGCGCCCTTGAGCTCCCTCACCCACCCCTGCACGCTCTTGTCGGTGATGCGCCTCCTCTCTGCATCGGCGAGGAAGTTCTTGAGGTCCTCAAGCTTGGCCCCCAACCTGTCCATCTCGCCGGAGACTCCAAGCAGCATCCCGACCTCATCTTGTGCCACCTGCTTGAGCAGGTCGCCGAGGTAGGATGCAAAAGCATCCAGGACCATCGCCATACCTTCTATAGTTGCTATCTGTTTCTCTTAGTTTCTTGTTTTCAGGCAAGCTAGCTGAGTTGAAAGAAAAGGATTTGCTAATTAGTTTGGCAGCAGAGTGTACATATATGTTTGGTTTTTTAATTACCCAGACGGCTACAATGTGATGCCGGCAAAGCAACATGCATATAGATATAGGGTAGGTGGATTTCAACCAAAGGCAGAAGCCGGCAGCCGGATTGAGCGGGGTCTCACCTGCAGTGCACTGGGAGATGACAGGTTGTTCAAAGCCGGCGAAGGTGTTTGATGAGCCAGATGAAAAATGGATGGAGATATCAGCAAATGAATGTTTGTGGTGTTGGTCGTTTAGTTTTGTCAGTTCAAGTTTTATTGCCTTTGTAATGGTGACTGATGTTAGCTGTGGTGTTCCACACCGATTCTACGTAATCTGCTGATGATAGGGCTAGAGTTTAGGTCCTGCAATCGTCGAAGTCCTATGTTTCCTCCGTATCAAACATCAGAACTCTGTCTGTTTGATTTCCTTAATGAAATCGAGGGCGTGCCTCCTGTATCTAACGAAAAAGAAGGCAAGGCATATGCACGGTGACATTCTAAGGAAATGTTATGCCATGTTCACTTGTTTGCGTTAATTTAGTCCAATAAATAGTGGCGCAGGAGTCGAGCCTTTGCATTGTGCTCATCATCTTAAAGTTCTTCTTCTCCCTTCATCTCAAAGATGTCTTGCAGTTGTGGATCAGGCTGCAGCTGCCGCTCAAGCTGCAAGTGCGGGTATGTGATCAGCTTATTTAGTATTTCAGTAGCCGTAAGGAGTATCTTGTGCTAATTAATTTGATTTTGCTGGTTGCAGAAAGATGTACCCTGACTTGGAAGAGAAGGGCAGCAGGAGCCAGGCCACCGTGGTCCTCGGCGTCGGGCCGGAGAAGGCGCAGGTTGAGAAGGCCGCCGAGTCCGGCGAGACCGGCCGTGGCTGCAGCTGCGGCTCCAACTGCAAGTGCAACCCTTGCAACTGTTAGCAAGCTTGGGGAAGGCACATCTATGATGTATCATCTGTGTGTGTGTGTGTGTGTGTGTGTGTGTGTGTGTGTGACTACGAGTGAATAATAAGGAGACCATTTGGTTGGGGCTTAACCACCATGGCTCGAGCATGCATGCATTTGGTGTGATCTGTTTGTTAGCTCTTGGTGTCGTCGTTGTGCTGCTGCAGCTTGTGAAACGGCTATTGTCATCATATCCTGCTGCTATATATGTACCTCCGTCTGTCGTGTGTGTTCCTGTCTCTCTGATGGTTCGGTCTGGAGTGAATTTGCAGGACTGGCTTGCCCAAGTATGTTTCCACTGTATATGTAGTAAACCTTCCATTTGATTAATCCTTGCTACTAGTAATCCACAACCACATCCTTTGGATTTCCATTCCTCGATCCATGAAGACTGAAGACTGATAATGGGAATCCATTCTCTGGATCGGATCGCACATAATTAATGCTGGTGCCTACGAAGCACTCGAGTGTTTTCTAGGGTTATGAGCACTCAGATTTTTGGACGTTAGATCTCCAATCCAACGTCTCAGATCAAAGCACTCACATTTTGTTTAGAGGGAGGTATGAGAGATCTGTTGGATGGAGATCCAACGCTCCATATTCGTTTTTTAAGGAAGGGGGTATGGGGATCTATTGGATGGAGATCCAACACCCCAAAATCTGAGTGCTACCAATCCTAAAAAACACTCAAGTGCTTCTTAGAACTTCCCTTAATTAATTCATGCACCCGGCAAGAGGAGGAGCGTCGAGACTCGAGAGGGTTCGGTGAGGCCATGTGTTGGCCAGTAAAGTAAACGGTGGGGCCCATCCAATGGACATGGAGATCAGATCCATATGATTAATACGTAGGCCAGGGCACACAATCTAGGTCGATATTTAAGACAAAAGTGCTTGACATAAATAAAATATTGATTAATCAAAAGGGTATGAAGTAATCTTTGTTGTAGTGGACAGATTTACTAAATATGCACATTTTGTTCCCTTGACTCATCCTTATTCAGTCCAACGGTCACGCAAGCCTTTATTGATAATATATTCAAATTACACGGCTTCCCTTTGGCTATTGTATCTAATAGAGATACAATTTTCACAAGCAAGCTTTGGCAAGAGCTATTTAAATCACTAAAGGTGGAATTGAGATTTAGCACCACGTATCATTCACAGACGGATGGGCAAACTGAAGGAGTTAATCAATGTGTGGAAACATACGGATGGGCAAACTGAACGAGTTAATGTGTGGAAACATATCTCAGATGCATGGCATTCAAGGAGCCAAAGAAATGGGTAGCTTGGTTAGCTCTTGCTGAATGGTGGTATAATACAACTTTCCATACATCCCTCAAAATATCACCCTTCAAAGCATTGTATGGGTTTTTCCCCTCCTTTGATCAATGAGGTGGCTATTCCGGGACCAAAAGAGGAAGAAGTCAAAGATTTCTTACAAGAAAAGCAGAATATGCTCCGCAGAGTGAAGGAAAACTTGTCCCATACTCAGGCAAGGCAAGGATGAAAAAATATGTTGACCAGGACTGGAGTGAAAGGCAGTTTAAAGTTGGGGACATGGTGTACTTGAAGATGCAACCATACCGAACTGCAGCATTTGGGTTGAAGCAAGCTCTGAAATTGGCTAGCAAGTACTATGGACCTTTTCGGGTGATGCAAAACATTGGGAATGTAGCTTACAAAATTCAACTCCCTGATGGTGTGGGAATTCATTCAGTGTTCCATGTTAGCCAGGTTAAGAAACACTATGGTCCAAATGCAGTTCCTAGCTCAGATTTACCCTTAGTCGGCAAAGATGGGAAGGTCAGGACCGAACCCATGACAGTGCTTGAAACCAGGGCCCTGCCGAGAGGACAGACGCTGGTGACCCAGTGGTTGATTCAATGGATTAACCTACCACCAGAAGATGCATCCTGGGAGGATGCCAATTTCATTAGAAGTTCCTTCCCTGTTTTTCTATTCACAGACCATTAAGTCTTGGTTTTCAGATCAAAGTACTTGAGGGCAAGTACTCAGTTAAAGGGGAGGAACTGTCAGATTTCAGAAGTTGGGGACTGAAACCTGGGAGGAAAACGCTTCGGAGGTCAAGTAATCTTAAGTCGCACTGGACGGCTGGGATTTCAACATACCGTTTCGCTGGAAAATCAACGGCATACAAGTGTTTCAGTCATCACTGTTTATGATTGCCATGGGTTCACATATGTCGCTTGCTTATGTTTTGACTTGCAATAGTCACTTCATAATTTAGCATTTTGGTCTGTTCTGTTCAAAGTGAGGTTGTGCATCTAGGTATGATCACCATATCATTCCTGATGATAGTTGTATGTATGACAGGGGAAACAGTTGATGGTGGAATGGAACCCCACATAATGTGCGGTTGTAAATAGTTATGTGATAGGGAATCCTTTTCAAGGAAAATCATTTGAGTTGGAATAACTGGGGTAGTTTGTGCATTTGTAGTTGCGTATGGTGGCTAAGCCTCAAGATTGGATGTGTGTATGATAATATGACATTGACAATTTTTTCTGATCTATCTATATTTTTTGTGCTATTAACAAAGAACAGGTATTAGATGTTAGATAATATGATAGTATGATATATTTTATAATTTATGTATGTTAGATATTGTTGCTTTTGTACTGTATTAGATGGCATGCTAATAGTTAGTAGGCCACACTTATCTAGCTGTTTGCACACATTATAATATGTCTAGAGGACAGCACACCTTGGTAGATAGGAAACAATGCTTAAGTAATTATGTTTTCTGTAGTTCAGAAAAGCATTTTGTCTTGAATCTTTAAGTTCCTCTTTCTCATTTATTTCTCATATTGTCATTTCTTGCAGTTTCTTCCCAGCCTCAAGGTGACCATCAAAGGTAGCTTGGATTGGATGAAGGCACGAAGCACGCTAGGCTAATCTTCCTTCTGTGGTTGACAGTGATAAAAAGGTAATAAATTGTCACATTCCCTAGTAAATTTTGTCTGGTCGCAGTGTCTTAATAAATCGCCACATTCTCCTGTCAATGGACTTGGAGATCAGATCCATAAGATTAATACGTAGGGGCACACAATCTAGGTTGATTTTTAAGACAAAAGTGCTTGACATAAGTAAAATGTTGATTAATATGTATGCTTGTTGCTTGGTGTTATGGGCCTGTTCTTGTATGCCATGTTAGTATTTAGGACTAAGTCTCTGAATATATTAATTTGTAGTAGATTATTAGTATGTCTGTTCATGGGAGTACTAGTTCTTGCAATATTCGGAACGGGTAGTCAATCTTCAGGACAAGAAATCCTTATCTTACTTTTCTTGAAGCAATCATCTGGTTTGGGTTGCTGATTTCCTTTGATGTTAAGCACAACTTCCTTGACTATTGCACCCATATGAGTAAATGGAACATGGTAAATCTGGGAATCTAACAAAGAGATGTGGTGCTTACGAGATTAGCAGACGGTGTATTAGGTAGTAAATTGTGCAAATGTTAATATGTAATGTGCAGCAATATAGCAGACATAGCACATTGGATGTATTCTTAACAGGCTTGAAAATCATATTCATGAATGATTGAAAAATAATGGACTACTACATAAGAAAAGTTGATTTTGTATATAGCAGCAGTATAGCTGACAGCTCATTAGTTGTATTCTTAACAGGTTTGAAAAGCATATGCATAGGTGATGGAAAAGATGATTGAAATTTCAAAAAAAAAAAAAGGTGAACTACTACATATGAAAATATGAATGTTGTATCTGGGGGGTTTTAGCTTATAACCATTGATGTGGGCATCTAGATGACTCAACTAGGGAATCATAGGGAGGATTGTTCGTGCCCATGGCCAATATAGCATACTCTGTTGTAGCGCCATGATCCCAATTTGACTGTTTTGAGTGAGTTCTTTGTTGAGCTGTTGGTTCACCATGTAATGTAACCTGCAGCATTCTCTTGGTTCAGGTCGTCCTCATCATTTGTTTCACGCCAATGATGAATTATCTGAGAGTTTAAACATTGCTTTATAATCGATGCTACAATAGAACAATTAACAGCAAGAAATCCATAAGTGCGCTCATAGCAACCTAGCAAGTCAAACGGCAACGCTGCAGGTAACACAAAAAGCCGAGAGGTCAATCTTCGAACACCAAATACAATTTCAGTCATGTCTCGGTTCCAATCCATAAAGTCAACAACTCGCAAGCACTGATTGTGATTGCTGAAGCGGCTTTCAGCGAAACGGGCCGAACTTAAATACTCACACCGCCTGTTCGAAGAGCAAAAGACCAACTTAAATCCTTCGCTCGTGTTTAGTACCACACCGCCTATTCCAAGAGCAACAGACCAGCTCAAATACTCGCTCCACACCGACTTGCTCGCCGAGCCAGGTAGCGGTGGCTTGTCACCCGAGCGGGGGCGCTAAGGTGGTGCGGATGCCCGGTGTGGCGCTCTGTGCCTGGGCATGCGGTTGCATTCCGCGGCCCGCCCGTTCCAAGTTGCGTAGTGGGCTGCTGGCGCTTGGGCGTAGGTCCGGGCGTCGCAGCGCCTGAAGTGGCGGGGACCGCGTGAGGCTGGCTTCACAGACTGTCCCTGTGGCATCTCTTAACAAGTTATTTGTGGTTCGTAAGAAGAAAGAGAAGCAGATCTATTCTATACCTCGATAAGTGCCAATATTGGAAAAACAAAACCGAAGAATAGATCCCTATCCCTCTTTGTTTATCATTCCAATCACCGATTCCTTTTTCTTTATTCAATCTGTCTTACCGTCCTTATAGATATAACCTTTCAATCTATATGTATTATTTCAATCTACGTATTAATTGAATACTGTATAATAAGAAAAAAGAAGCAACAAATACAAGGGCCATCTAACCCCGTAATCTGTACACATCTTTTTGTACCTTTGTGTAGCCATGTTGTTAGGTGACATCCGAGCAGATGGACGCGAAAGATCAAAATTTTCAAGCATTTCATTTGATCGTGCTAGACATCCATGCAAAATCTTAAGCGTGCCTGTAATCTGTTGGTACTTGATGGGCCTAGTGGTTCGACAACACTAAATAGCCCCGAGATGTATTGGCACCATAGAACGTTTGTTTCTCCCAACACTAACGTGTACTCTGGAGTCTGGACGCTCATCGTCCATTGAAGTCCAAATACAGGCTTAGGAAAAAATTGGCCCATCAAGGTCAGCAATATAGAAACTTGCGGCCGAACGAAACAACATTTCGGCCGACAAAAAGCACACAAAGAAGGCTCTTTTGGTCTGGAGTGAATTTGCAGGAGTCGTTTGCCCAAGTATGTTTGCACTGTATATGTTAGCAAACCTTCCATTTGATTAATCGCCGAATCTCATGTCCCGCCGTAATTGCTGATAATGATTTAAGCATGCATCCACAAGCACATGTCGAGGAAGAAACACTAGTACTATCTAGTGTCCATGGAGCTCCTTGTTCCGTTCGTGCTCGCCTCGCTTATTGTAGGCCTCATCGACTCCGCCGCCGCCGCCGCTCCCCAAGACGCACCACGCAACGGCGGCTTCAGCATGCCCCGGATGGAACAGCACCATCCACGTAGACGGCGACGGCTTCCTGGCTCCATATGGCTGAGCTTGTCCCACTCGCCTGCATAGGCCTTGACATGCTCCATATGGCGCCTGAACTTGTCCCACTCGGGCCAGATTGTCCCGCAGACAGAGGTGAGCAATTCTAGGTTGCAGTGTAGCTCCAAATGCATTGGCTTTACATCTTGCAGGTATCCCGGGAGTGTTTTCATGTTGAAATCCCACAGCTCGAGACTTTGGAGTGCAAGCATGCCCTCCAATACCTTTAGCTTTGGGCAGCGCCTGATGTCAAGCTTTTGCAGTTTGGGGAGATTAGTGATCCTAACGTACGACGACCCGACTATGCAGCATATGTTTGCCGGCGTTGAACCGTACCTCCGGGAGAAGGAAGGTCTGGTCTACAAGGTGCTCATTCATGTCACGGAGCTCCTGATTTTCGTTCGTGATCGCCGTCCTCCGACGAACCCTCGCCACCGTCTGCCGACATGGATGACGCCACGACAGGCATGCATCCTGACAGAGGATATGGTGAATCCTCAGGACAGGGTCTGGTGGTCACAGGGTTCCCGCCAAAGTAGTCACCACGGCGGCTCCCACGGCCCTCAGTTCCCTCAGTCCTCTACCGGTAGGTCACCACCGCTCCATGGTGATGCAAGCCGTCCATCGAACCAAGCGACACAGTTCCCCAAGTCCATGCAAGAATCTTACGGTGAAAGGCTCTCTACTCTCCCCATGTCTACACAGCAGGTTGCTGTTTCGAGTAGCCCGGTCTTAACCACCCCCATCAAGCCAGCTACAGCCAGAACTTGGGTCCAAGCCGTGGGATCCTCTCGATCCTACAGCAGAACTCCTACAGATTCACTCAAAAGATTTGGGCTACCGATCGTTGGGTCTTATCCCCAATTGTGTACAGCCGCCTATGTACACGACAAAGTAACTCCGCAGCCTCTCCGGTGCTTGGAACGGATGACAACCATTACTTGTAGCCAACTGCAGCAATAATCCGGCACTTCCTCGCCTTGGTCAGTAGCCCAGTCCAAGCGCCTTCGGCTCCAAAGTTATCTTGGCAGGTGCTTTCAGCTGAAAGCCCAAGTCCAAGGCACAGCACCCGACAAAAATATGCTGCATAGTCGGGTCTTCGGTTTCCTTGACCATTTGGATGCTAACGTATTAACTCATTCTTGCCATCAGAACAAATGATCTGACACAACCCAAACACTCGTATCTCTGTTTCCTTCTGTAGCATTGCGTGAACTATCATAATGCTCACCAGCTTAATAAAGTCCTAATACAAATCATAATGTCACGTATAAGTATAAACGGTAGAGCCAGCAAGCCACGCTTCCGTTGGGTTGGCAAAGGTGTGACACAATCAAAATGTCGAAGCCGTTACGCAGCGATAGCTTCCATTGACTCGCCTCTCCTGTCAATCTGCAAGCGTGTGCAGTGTATCATTATGATTGTTCGATGCATGCTGCTTGTGGGTGTCACTTAATTGATTGCCCTTATCAAAAATTTTTGATTGCGTAGTCTGGCATCGCAATAGTTTCACACTTATATTCTTGATTCGCTCTATCTCTCCTTTTTTTTTGCATCCTCTACCTTACCATAGATTAAAAATAAAAATCATGATGATGAGGAACAGTGATGTGCTGCAAAAATCGCAAGGAATACAAAGGGCTGGTGCACGTGTACCAAGAAAAGGCATGGTCCTGGTCTGGTTGAAAATGATCGAGGGCACTTCATTTGCCTCCTTGATTTTCTTGCCTTCCTCTCCTGTTCTTCCGATCGGAGTATGGCTCCTATTCCTCTTCATCCTCTGATGCTGTTAAGAGAAATGAAACGATGGGAAACAAATTCAGACCCAAGCGTACAGATGAAAGATGGAATCAACATGCGGAAATTAAGGAAACAAATTAAATGAACAGAGCAAGCCAACAAATTAAGATGAAGCAGCTGGTGTGCTAATTTACCTCCAGATATGGAAGAGCGGCTGATGTTTGTCTCCAAGTTATATGGATCTCTTGTGTACAGCATGTACCATCTTCTCTGATTGTCTCCATCGTCGGCATAGGCCTTGACATGATGGATATGACTCAACCTTTCCCACTCTGGGCCAGATTGTCCCGCGGCTATAGAGGTGAGCAACTCTAGGCTGCAGTCTAGCTCCAAATGCCTTGGGTTTACATCTCGCATGTATTTTGGGAGCGTTTTCATGTCGTAATCCTCCAGCCCGAGCCTGCAGGTGCAAGCATGCCCTCCAATACCTTCAGCTTTGGGCGCAGATGATGACAAGCTTTTGCAGCTTGGGAAGATTAGTGATCCTCTCGAGGTCGGGGTTCTCATAGACCACAAGCTCAACGAGAAAAGCAAAGTTCTCTAGAGAGTTGAGGTGCTGCACATTGCGCACGTGTAACATTTTCAAAGCCCTTGCATGGGAGGCAAGGCCAGGAGGAACATGCCTCAACTTGCAACCCTTGATAAAAAGCACCTCTAAGACAGCATGGCTTGCACTTGCTCCTCCCACTCCCACTCCTCCCATTCCACCATTCCTATTAAATTCATCGTGTGCAACCTCGAAACATAGCCACCGGGATGAAGGGTGGTGACTATGGTGATGGTAGAGTCTGCAGCGAATTGCACCCAACACGCTTGATGGTGGAGCGTGGTCGATCCGAAAGAACGCAAATAGGGAGCCGACACAAGCCATCGAGCGCTTGGGTGCAGCAGGCCAGTCCCACATCATTAGAATCCTCAAGTTCTTTAGAGGTGCCGCCTGCGTCGACATCATCCACATTGGGAGCCACCGACCAAAATATCCATGGATTTCAAGATGATCCAAGCACGGAGCAGGACAAAGCTCATCAAACACCTCCTCAATTCGTCGTAGCTCTTCCTCAAAAATGCCTTCTCCCTCTTTAACCAGCCCATCATCTCCCAATCTACTTGTGCAGCATAAGCACAGATTGAAAAGATGCGCCTTTTCACCAAGCCCGGCCTTTGCGGCAAGCGAGGCAGCAGATACATTCTCTAGACCCTCTAACCTGAGAAACCTGAGCTGGAAAAGTGGCCCCAACTCTTCCAAACTACACCAATCACCATCTATGTGTGCTGGAAACCCAAATAATTTCCTCAAATTTGTTAGACCACGGATACCCCTAGGTACATCTTTTATACTTGTGTTATTAATGCTTAGAAACCTCAGCTGCCGTATCTTTACCATGCTATTAGGAAGTTTTACCAAACTTTTACAACCATAAAGGCTAATGTGCTGTAGAAATTTCATCTTGCCGATGTTTTCCGGTAATCCAGATATATCAGATTCTCTTAGAGATAGATACCTCAAGTGCTTGAGATGATACAGAGAATCAATTAATGCAGCAACATTTGCAGATTCTATATGTAGAGTTCGTAGGCTTGATAAAGTAATCAACGAACCACCAGGCTTAATCTTTATATGGCCAATTGATATTAGTGTTCTCAATGATTTTTGTGCATGTAAAAAACTCCACTCTAACTCATCTGACTCCAATCCTTTGCTTTCTAGAGACAACCGAAGAAATTTCTGTGAACTAAGTTTACTAATAATATCAGTTTCACCACTGTGAGATACTAGTGCTTCGTCTTTGGCCATATACTGAGCAAATGAGCGAACAACATCATGCATGTTGCAAATACATTGATCAGCGTACGTTGTATCTGGCTCTATAAGGTTCCTCGATATTAGCTCCTTGTAGCACTCGCTTCCTAATTCTTCAAATTCATCTGGGTTTCCTTGAAGAAATCCTTCACAAATCCACATGCTAACAATTGTATCAACAAAGAACTCTGTAGTTTTAGGGAGAAGGGAGTAGTGCAGAAAGCACTGTTTCATATAAGGAGGCAAGTCTTCATAGCTCAAATATATTGCATAGTTTAGCTCTTGGGGCATTTCGGATACCGACCATGTAGAATCATTAAGAACCTTCTCCCAATCACCTCGTCGTTTCTCCTTTTGGCACAAGAGTCCTCCCATTACTTTTACTGCAAGCGGTAAACCATCACATTTTGCTATAATTTTCATTCCAACATCCTTTAGCGTATCAACATCAGGTTCATCTATCTCACTTGATACTACCTGCAAGCGGTTAAACCCATCTAATTAATATCAATTAGTATATTGGTAGTGGCTTGCGCCAATTTTTTCCTAATAAAAAAAACTAACAAAAGTCAGTGCACTAGTAAATTGAATTGTCAAATGGACCATAGAATTGTGCGTTAATTATATAAAGCTACGATCACGCAGACAGATATCTTGATATCACCGTGAAATTAATGAGTAGATATATGTACTGGCAGCATAAATTAATGAGCTGGCCACTCAAGTAGCTACCACGTGACTAACGTGCGCACCGACACATCGTGCTTATTAGTTTCCGTAAATCTCCCGCTCACTAGCTGCTCATTAATAAATATATATTCATAAGACCAGTGTTTCTTTTTTAAAAATACTTCATCCGTCCAAACTTATAAGGCCTATTTTTTTCTTAGCACATAAACCAAAAAGATAATAAAAATAACTAGATTACACCTAATTATTATCTCTAACTACTATATTTAATACATGCATGTAGAGACTGGTAAATAAAAGTGTATATCTATTAGAGGTATAAAGAGAACATCACACTAATTTTACATTATAATATGAAATACGTCTTATATTTACAGAAAAATCATTTAAAAATACATCTTATAAATAATTTGGACGAAGGGAATAGGGTAGAAGATCTGTCATTGGCTAGAAAAAAAGAAAGAGAATAAAACTCTTAGGGCAAAAAGACTAGTGCTTCCATGGAGGTGGATTTCTTTCCGGCATGGGCATATGCATGTACCTATCTACCGTTCATCTGTCTTCGAGATATGTGCACGTATATCGAGGGGAATAGGAAATACGACTGAAATAGGCAGTGTGTACACACGATCGACGAAACACGCCGGGCGCTGTCCTCTGCCTGAGCAGCGCAACCGTTGTCCGTCCTCTGCCACATCGAGCCGACCCCATGCCACCGGCCGCCAGATCCGGGCTCGTCGGCTCATCGAGCCACCACCATCCTCAGCGTCGCGACCCTACTCCCGGCCACTGGAGAGAGTGAGAGAGGAGGGGAGAGAGAGAGAGAGGGAGGAGAGAGGGCGGAAAATCTGGTTCAATTTATTTAGAAAAAGAAAAGTTTGCACAAAAAAATTGTAAGAATAATATTGTATGAACAAAAAATTTTAAGAATAATTTTGTATGAACACGAACAATTTTGTACAACCGAATTAATTTTGTTCAAAAAACTAATTTTGTACAAATTTTGAACAAATTAATTACGAATAATTTTGTACGATAATCTGTGCTTCTATATATGCTATCCTAAAAGGCAATATATGCTATCCTAAAAAGCAAAAGGCACAAATTAATTAAGAACGCATCGAGGGCCCAAATTAAATTTCAACCATCCACTACTAGCGATATAGTTTTAGGGTTTAATAGATCGTAAATGAACCGCATAGTGAATAAATAAATAAATTAGTAACTGACCTGCTTCTTGAGCAAGGACCAGGCATCTTCAGGCGCTAATTTGTCGACATGGTGGTAGGGATGTACGGCTTTCATCGCTCGGGCAACCGTGTTGAGCCTTGTGGTGACGAGCACTCGGCTACCGGGGGCACCGTAACTGAAGGGAGCCTTGAGAAAGTTGTTCCATTCTTCTGGCCTCCACATGTCATCCAACACTAGAAAGAACTTCTTGTCCTTGATGGCGTTGACAAGGGCCGGCACAAGTAGGGACCTGTCTCGAGTGCCAGCGCCTGGGAGGTCCCCGTTGGCGGCGGTGATGGCCGTCCTCAGCAGCTCTGCCTCGTCGAAGTCTTGTGTGACGCTCAGCCATATCATCTTCCTGTCGAACTTGTGTTGGATGGCCTCGTCGTTGAAGACCTTCTTGGCGAGGGTTGTCTTGCCGATCCCGCCGACACCCACGATGGCGACCACCATGATGCCATCATTATTCTCCTTGTCCCCCTCCACCTTTGTCACCAGCTTCTCCACCAGCGCTCTAGTATCCTCTTCGATCTTCTCCCCAACCACGCCCGACCGGTCCAACACCTCATCCGTCTTCCGCTCATGTGAAGAAGGTTGGGCTCGGGCCATCCTCCGGTCCTGGTAGGTCTCCAGCTTGATGAAGTTGAACCCAGCACCCGTCTTGCAGATGTCGTCCAGCCTCTGGTTGAGCTTCTTGATGCGGCTGCCAATGTCGTGGGCGAAGAGCGGATTCCGCAGGCAGAAGAGCAAGGGGTTGCAGCAACCCATGCCTGCCGCGGAGGACGCGCCCTGCAGTTGATCCATGGCCTTGAGCTGGCAGAGCTCGAGGATGTCGGTGGCGTCGTACATAACGTCCTTGAGCTTCCTCACCCACCTCTGCACGTGCTGGTCGGTGATGCGCTTCCTCTCAGCGTCGGCAAGGTAGTCCTTGAGGCTCTGCAGCTTCTCCTCCAGGTTGGCGATCTCGCCGGAGACACCGAGCAGCATGCCCAGCTCTTCTCTCGCCACCTGGGCGAGCAGGTCTGCGACGTAGGATGCGAAGGCATCCAGGACCATCGCCATGGCACCTCTCGTGTGGCGCGCGCGCGGTAGATGAAGCAAGCAGGCTAGCCAGATCAAAGCAGGACAGTAGTTAAGAGCTTAAGCACCCTCCCTGGCTACAAAAGGAATGCATCGCAACGCAGCTCTCTCTAAGTAGTTGGCTTTGGACAGGGAATGGATGACGATGCGATGGAGGTGTGTGTACTTAAGCCCATGCGACCGACTGTTGTCCGGACTTGAAGAGCGGACTTAAAACCCCAGTGAATGGGTCGAGTATTAGT
The DNA here is from genome assembly GCA_036346265.1 of Melocanna baccifera. Classification (NCBI taxonomy): domain Eukaryota; kingdom Viridiplantae; phylum Streptophyta; class Magnoliopsida; order Poales; family Poaceae; genus Melocanna; species Melocanna baccifera. The sequence goes on along the minus strand of JAYEVJ010000185.1, from coordinate 246,884 downwards.
GGAGCGGAGCTCTGCTCGATTGGGAGCGACAGCTCACACGCTGGATGGCTAAGACAGCTATACGTGCACGAAAAATTGCAAATCTGCTCTGCAATAACAAAGGAGTGACTGATAGATGTCTCGAGTGTTGTTGGGGTCTTTCGTGTACATGGCATAACATTTCCTTAGAACGTCACCTGCATAGGCCTTGCCTTCTTATTTGTTAGATACATGTGGCGGCGCTCTCCGGCTTCAGGCTTCGGCGGGAGGCTTCGAGTTCTGATTTTCTAGCTAAAATTAGTTAGGTTTTTTGTTAAGAAAATAAAACTATTATATCATAAAAAAGTTAAAATAAATTGAAATTAGAAATCAATGTATTCCAAGTGATTTCTAATTTAAATAAGCTAAAAATTAAAAAAAACAAAACCTTAAGCTAGTTGGAGCAAAGTCGAGTGGTAGTCCCCGATTAAGGTGTAAAAAAGCTCAAGGTTCGTGAGCTACTTAAGTTCGGTTTGTTCTAGGTGCGATTTGAGCTCGGCTCAAGTTTTAAATGAGCCGAACTTGAGCTTGATTTCGAGCTCACGAGTTTCATCGAGCCGAGCTCGAATAGTTTACGAAGCTCAATTCGAGTTTAAATAGTGATATATATTAACTCTTACCAAACTTATTCAAGTCAAACTCGAGCTTAAGCTTTTTTATTATTAAAAATTAATATATATTTAAATTATTTTAATTATTATTAAATTTACTGGAGCTAAGCTCAAACAAAAACCTTTCTTACTTTTAAAATGCATGTATCGCAGACTTAGGCCCCGCTCACTTTGGAGATTAAAACACTGTTCAGCGCTCGGAATACTGTAGCAGCGATCGGAACACTGTAGCATTTTTGTCACGTAGTGAAATTTTTTTTTTGTTTTTTGGTTTTTTTGCGTTCCGTTTTTTTTCATATTCCTTTGCATTGTCCGCACTAGACTAGCGAGCCGTTTTTATTTTTACATTTTTTAAAATTTAATTATACCTAACATACCACTCAGTTACAGTATTTTTTCAGTTAACTACAATATTTTTTTAATAAAAACTAAAAACCATTACTATTCTGATCACCTCCTTAGCATGCAGCAGGCGATCAGTAGTACTACTGATTAAGGCCCATCCGATCGACTGTCCGGACTTGCAGATGGGACAAGTCTAAGGTCATTCCGAACGGGTCTACAGTAAATGCACTGAACGGGTCGAGTACGGACCAAGGCTACGGTCGCTGGATCAGTAAATGCAGCTCTGCTCGATCGGGAGCAACCGCGCACAGGCTCGATGCCAAGGAAAATGCTCATTGACACCACGTGCCATGCCAACATGCCTGCGTTCGTTTTGTCTTTTACGCTTTGGGTTTTTACTTATGCTATAGTATTTTTTTAAAAAAAACAGTATATTTTAAAGATATTTTTTAAGATAAGTTCTAAAGATAAATTGTAGTTATACAACACATAACTATGTTTCAATTATCAGTGTTAGAGTTGCAGTGGTGGATCCAAAATTTTTAGAATGGGTATTCGGGCTTTAGAGTTAGATGATACCGATACATCGATATCGTGATACGTGTTTCCTCTAAAATACCGATATAACGATACATGTATATAGATATAATAAAAATATAGAAAATAATGATTTCTTATGAGAAAATAGGCGAAATAATGCTAACACAATGATATGAATTAAATATCAAATTATAAAAATTAATGGCAGTTGTATATCTTCCTTATCCTACTTTTTTTTTTGCTCTTTTTAGCTCTCTCCTACACAAATTTTAAATTTACAAACTTCTTCATTTTTAAAAGCTCAAAGATTTATAAAATCAAATAATTGATTGTTACGATTTAACAGTACTTGAATGCTATGTGCAACCCCTGCACATATCTTGAAGTACCTGAATGTTGCAGTCCTTCCTGAATGTCTCAAAAATCTATAAAATCAAACATATGAAATATAAATGAGAAATAAAATGAGAATATTGAACATGATTGGTCTCACCAAAGCAGATATGTCTATATGAGGTATCTGATCAATAATCATTATACTCTCCTCCATCATCCTGTTTTAAATTGAACACAGTGGAAGTAGCTCCCCTAACACTACACAATGCTTGTTAGAACAACATTGACACAAATCAAAGACTATACATGCACTGTTACTCTACTTAACTAGCACAAAACAAAATCTGAACAATTACCACGTATCACAAAACTAGAGGATCACATGAAAAATTAACTACCGCTGCCAACAAAACTTGCATCCACAAACAATTGACATGAATTAAACCGAAGAAAATCTAACAATTCACAAAACCTTAACCACATCCACATTTTCAATTCCACATATCATAGTTACAGAACATCTCCACATGCACATACACACATTCAATCCACATACATCATAGTGCAAAAATTAACAGTCAACAATAAACAATTGATGTGAACAGTAATTAAGAACAACAAAGAGATAGAGGAAATGCTGAATTAGAGAAGGGATTGGAGTGAACCGAGAGAAAGATACCGATGCAGAGGTAGCCGGGGTTGGACCGTTGGAGAAGATGAAGCAGTTGGGGGATCAGCCGGTCAGTGAAGATGTGGTCGGGGTAAAAGCAAACGGCATCAACGTCAGAGTTGCGGACCCACACGGTGGTGGCTCAATCGGAGTAGGCTCAACGGAGCTCGCTCGTCGGCCATGGAGGCAAAGGCGAGCGGTGGAGGTCGACGGTGTGGAGGTAGTGAAGGCGCAGGGAGAGGGAGGAGTTCGTGGATCCGGAAGAGGAAGTGGCGCAAATCTGGAAGAGGACGGAGGCGGTGATGGGATGGCACCGAGACCGAGTGGATCTGAGGGCGGAGGGCCATTGGCGACTGGCGAGTCTGGCCCAAAGATCGCCGGCGCCGTCGTGAGGATTGAGGAAGAAGGGAGGGAAGAGCGAGAAGCAAACCGAGGGCGTCGGGGCAAAGGGAGAGGAGCCGAGCAACGGGGCGAGGGCGACTATGGGCGGCCGAGTCTGGCGGCTAGGGTTTTGCCGTTGGATGGAGATGAGTCTGGGGAGTGGGGAGAGCGTGAGAGTGGGCCGGCCGGCCGGGGGTAATGTGGAATGGAGATGGGAATGGGGCGAGCGCAAGAGCGGGCTGCCGGCCGGGGTGGGGGGAAATGCGGAATGGAGATGGGGAATGGGGCAAGCGCGAGCGTAGGCCGGCCGGCCGGGGGGCGGGGGACCGGCCTTTTGGACTAAATTGGACTGAAAATAGTGAATTTGGCCCAACTATATATATATATATATATATATATATGTATTATACCTTATATATATATATATATATGCTAAAAATTAGGTATTCAATTTGAATATCTTTGAATTATCAGAGATCCACCTCAGAGAGTTGTATAACAAAAATAATTGTATCTTTAAATATAAACAAGTATGGTTGAATCTGCAAAGACAATTGCAGACAATTCAAATAGTTGATTGATGAATTTGTTATCTCTAATCTCCACCATATCATTGTGTTATAATATCCCGTGACTAAATCGCATGTTTACGTTTTATTCTTGTCTTAAAAGAAGTCCACGCTGCATACTTGCCCCCTATTTTGAATGATATTCGTCTTTATCCTTCTGACATCGAATACATTGGATTCCAAAGAGGTCACGCTAATCCGACTCAGCGTTTGGTGGATGAAGACGACCCAAAAACTATCCTAAGTTTCGAGTCATAGTTTTGCACAATCTACGTCTTTTTTTAATATATAAATGCACTCTAGCTTGTTTGGTTCAGGCAGTTTTAGGGGCCGATCAGAACGGAGATAAAAACACTGTTTAGCGATTAAAACACTGTAGCAGCGATTAAAACACTGTAGCGCTTTTATCACGTAGTGAATTTTTTTTGTTTTTTTGTTTTTTTGTGTTCCGTTTTTTTTTCTCATATTCCTTTGCATTGTCCGCACTAGACTAGCGAGTCGTTTTTATTTTTATATTTTTTTTAAAATTTAATTATACCTAACATGCCACTCAGCTACTGATTTTTTTGATCACCACGATATTTTTCAGCAAAACTAAAAGCCATCGCTATTCGATCACCGATCATATATACTCGTCATGCCGGTAGGTGGTTACCATGCAGGAGACTTCAAATCATGCAGTCATGCATGCTCGTTGGAAGCCATGGCCGCCTGTTGGTTCCAACGTAAGCAGGTCGAGCAGGTCGACCATAAGGGATGCGCAGGGGACGACGCTTCCATCTCACTCGAGAAAAAAATTCTTCCATTGCGCATCTGCCCTGAAGGTCTCCTCAACCTTGCACTCTCGGACCGGCGAACTGTGAATTCTACGGCAGCATGGTTGTCGGGTATTCGAAGCTCCATGATTGTAATCCCACCCTTGATCTAAGATCTTGATCGTTTCGATTTTTTTCGACTTCAGTTTCTAGTTTCAGTTTTTTTTTACTATTCACTACACTATTCACTAACTCAGCTACAGTGTTTTTTCAGTTAGCTACAGTATTTTTTTAACCAAAAATCAAAAGCCATCGCTATTCCGATCACCCCCTAAATAAAACCACTCTTTTCCCTAAAAAAACCAACATAAAGAAACCTGCATACAAGACTTTATGTAGTTCAAGTAGATTGTAAAATCCTCCCAAAAATGCCAAGTCAAGGATTTGTTGCTGGTTCACCATCTTCCTTGACCGCTGTGTGGTCTGTGTTCTGTATATAGTATAGTGAGAGGTTGGCCACTGCTAAATTAATGACCCACGCATCTAGGCGGCTAGCTCGAATTGATTGATTAGCCAACGGAGGAAATTAAGCTGAGGTCACTGCGGTTTTATATGTGCAGTAGTAGGTAACCCAGCATAAAGAAGCTTGCGGACAAGACTTCAGGCTACCTTTTTTTTAAGTTGTGGTTGATAATTTTTATCTATAATATAACTTTTATTTATGTTATTTTTTAGATAGTAGCAGATTGAATCGGGAAGCAAATTTTAAAATTCTGAAAATATCGAGTTAAGGAGTTTAAACCGATAGATTTAGAGAGCACTTGAGCACTATTTTGTTAAAAAGAACTGAAATGTTGAATCATCAAATCAGCATCCAATGAATCTCATCCGTCTCCCCAAATCATTTCTTAACAAAAATAATTGAATCTTTAAATATAAACGAGTATTGTAGAATCTAGCCGTAGACAATGTGGCTAGTTGATTGATGAACTTGTTCTCCCTAATCTCCATGATATCATTGTGTTACAATAACCCCATGAAGGTCTCCTCCACCTTGCACTGTCGGGTCTGGTGTCCTCTGCTATGGACCCGCGAACTGTGAATTCTACGGCAGCGTGGTTGTTGGGTATTCGAAGATCCATGATTGTAATCATACCATTGATCATTAAATAAAATCCTCTCTTTTCTCTAAAAAAAATACCCCAGCACAAAGAAACTTGCAGAAAGACTTTATGTAGTTCAAGTAGCAAGTGGAGTAATTGTCAAATCCTCCCAATGCCAAGTTAAGGAGTGCTATTGGTTCACCGTCTTCCTGCTGTGTGGTCTGTGTTCTATATATTATATTAGTGACAAGTTGGGCATTGCCCAAAAAACATTCGAGCTAATATCTCTCTATCTATAATCTCTATTATAAACAATTAAGATTTAAAATTTTCAGCAAAAATTATAAACCACAGCTTACAAAGAACATACAACAGGGAGCTGAGCCAATCCAGAAGTTTCCTAGAGAGACGTGAGCGGGCTTTATGTGCCGACGAGACACGTGTAGCCAGGCACGGACGCGTGGTGTTGGAAGACAGGATGATATTTGCAGCACCGACGAAAGCAGGTATATACACGCATGGTGTAGCATGCACATACATACGCGCATGCATACATGCAATACTTTATTGGAGTTGTTACTAGCACATCATGGAATACGTGTATGCATGGGGTTTTTCTTGTGATACAAATCACGAATGGACTAGAAATAGGTTGGAAATAGCACGAAAACTGCTAATAGACCAGATTTGGCCCAAGATACATATAGGCCAGGCCTCTTCTGGTTTTCGGCTGCACGGACACCCATCCATCCGGGAGTTCGTCTTGAAGCCCGGAGTTATCCAAGAAATCGCTCTCTAGGTCATAACATTTCCTTAGAATGTCACCTGCATTACATAGGCCTTGCCTTCTTCTTTGTTAGACACAGAAGGCAAGCCTCCGATTTGATCAAGGAAATCGAACAGAGTTAGTTATGATGTTTGATACAGGGGAAGCATAGGACTTTCTTTGAGTTGTTTTTCTTCTTTCTTTCTGGCTGTTCATACACATACATCGAATGATCCACAAATCTAAATTGACCAACGTGTAGTAGATTACTTGCGTGTGCAGATTTCTCCGAGAGTACGAGTGTTCGCTGTGCGTGCGTGCTGCAATTATGCGAAGCCTAAGGTTCTTCTTAGCTGATGCATCTGACGAATCAACGTTGACTTGAATGTTTCGTTCGTGAAGATCAATTTATGTTCCAATTTAGTTACTTCCTCTTACTCTTGTTGTATTCTACATAAAGTATGCTTGTCTCCTTTCCCCCCCGATACTCAAACATGCACGTATGTTTGTCCGTTCTGTTCATCCAAACCTTCCAGATATTTGTTACTATAAGTCTATAACTTACCTCTGGTAATGTTAATTCATATTCTGATTCTGTTAGTTCACGTGATTCTGTTTGATTGAGCTCCAGATGCTTTGCAAAGTAGAGGTTTATGGTGAGCCATTTAACCTACAACAAAATATTTCTATTGTTCCCTGTCTAAGTTAGTCCAAGTTAGTTCCTGCCACTTGACACCAATTACAGCAGAGGCCAGGATCTGTATTATTTCAATCCGAAGCACTGGGGCCTGATCAGGTGTGCCTTGCATACAAAAATGCAGGTGGCAATAGAGGAAGAGGTGGTGATGTCATTCTTGACAAAAATGTCTTTCTGGGATTTCAGTGGTTTGCAACATCACGTGGTATGTTTCGAGAACATCATATCTCGTGTTTTAGCCAGACATACACACAAAAGGAAAATACATGTAGAAAACATACACTTTATCTCATTGCTTTGGATCAATTCCTTCGACGGTGAGTACTTCGCCATGGGAAGCACGAGCGAGACGACCAGCGGGAAATGGTTTATCCTATGTAGCTTAAGAAACAGGCATATTTTCTTAAAAATAGACCTATAGAGTGAGACCTATTTTCTTAATTTCAAAGCATGCAAAAATATTAGACAAGGTGAAGAAGACTAATTTATAAGGTGAAGTCTATACCACTCCTTAAATTATAGATGGTATTAGGAAGGCTTTGGCTAATCACACGCGCGCGCGTATTCGTGTATTTTCATGTGAAAATCGAAAAGAATGACAAAGTCGCTGCTTAATTTTCCGCTTTTCCTTAATTTATATTCTCCCCTTTCTCAATTGTTTTTCCGCGTACGTTCTATTCCCCTTCATCCCCTGGAACAATAGTCAAGAGAAATGAAAAGTTGGAAATATTTCTTTCAAGAACTAGAAGGAAAAGTAGGACGTGTGTTTAGACTTTAGCATAGGGATGAAAGATGGAATCTACAAATGGAAATTAAGGAAGCAAATTAAATGAACAGAGCAAGCGAACAAATTAAGATGAAGCAGATGTGCTAATTTACCTCCAGATATGGTAAATCCGGAAGAGCTGACAACAATATTTGTCTCCAATTTGTATGGAACTCTTGTGTACAATACATACCATTTCCTCTGCTTATCTCCATCATCTGCATAGGCCTTGACATGCTGGATATGATTCAACCTTTCCCACTCTAGGTTAGATTCTCCCTCGGCTATGGAAGTGAGCATTGCTTGGCTGCAGTGTAGCTCCATATGCCTTGGCTTTACATCTTGGAGGTATCCTGGGAGCATTTCCATGTCGTAATCCTCCAGCTCAAGCCTCGGAGTGCAAGTATGCCCTCCAATACCTTCACTTTGGGCAGCCCCGATGTCAAGCTTCGCAATTTGGGAGATTAGTGATCCTCTCGAGGTCGGGGTTCTTACACACTCAAGCTCAACGAGAGAAGTGAGGTTCTCCAAAGAGTTGAGGTGCTTCACATTGTGTACACGTAACTCTTTCAAAGCCCTTGCATGGGAGGCAAGGCCAGGAGGAACACGCCTCAACTTGCAGCCAATGATAATAAGCTTCTCCAAGACAGGCATGGCTTGCACTTGCTCCTCCCACTCCCACTCCTTCCATTCCACCATTCCTACTAAGTTCATCTTGCGTAGTCTCGGAAATGCAGCTATGGCCTGGGATGAAGGGTGGTGATTATGGTGATGGCGAGTTGTTGCAGAATTGGACCCAACACGCTCAATGGTGGAGCGCGTGGATTTGAAGGTGCTGCAAACAGGAGCCGACACAAGTCATCGTGGAGTTGGGTGCAGCAGCAAGGTCCTCCATCATTAGAACTCTTAGGCTCTTGAGTGGACATGGCTGCTGTTGACAACATCCATTTTGGGAGCCACTGACCAAAATATCCTTTGATGTAAAGATAATCTAAGCAACACGGAGGGTAGAGCTCATCAAACACCTCCTCAATTCGTTGCTGCTCTTCCTCAGAGACCTCTTCTTCCTCTTTGACTAACCCATCATCTCCCAATCTGCTTGCGCAACATAAGATCAGATTGGTAAGATGCACCTTTTCACCAAGCCTGGCCTTTGCGGCGGATGAGGCATCAGATACATTCTCCATACCTTCTAACCCAAGAGCCCTGAGTTGGGAAAGTGGCCCCAACTCTTCCAAACTACACCAATCACCATCCTGAGCTTGAAACCCATGTAGTTCCTCAAATCATTAGACCACAGAAACCCCTAGGCACATCTTTTACACTTGTGCCAGTAAGGCTTAGATACCTCAGCCGCCCTAGCTTTACAATGCCATCAGGAAGTTTCACCAAACTTTTACTACCACGAAGGCTAATGTATTGCAAGAACTTCATCTTGCTAATGTTCTCTGGTAGTCTAGATATATCGGTGGATCTTAGGGACATATACCTCAGGTGCTTGAGTTGGTACACCGATTCAACCAATGCAGCAACATTTGCAAACTCTATATGTAGAGTCCGTAGTCTCGAAAAAGTAATCAGCGAATCACTAGGCTTAATCTTCAATTGACCAATTGATATTAGTGTTCTCAGTGATTTCTGTGCATGCAAAAAGCTCCACTCAAATTCATCCGATTCCGATCCTTTGGTTTCTATAGACAATCGATGAAACTTATGTGAATGGCGTTTACTGATAATATCAAGAGTTTCTCTGTTGTGAGCTACTAGTGCTTCATCTCTAGCCACATACTGAGCAAATGCGCGAACAACATCATGCACGTTGCAAAACCATTGATCAAAGTACTTCATATTTGGCTCAATAAGGTTTCTCAATATTAACTCTTTATAGCACTCACTTCCTAATTCTTCTGATTCATCTAAGTTTGCATGAAGAAATCCTTCACTAATCCACATGCTAACAATTGTACCAACAATGAACTCTGTATTTTTAGGGAGAAGGGAGTAGTGCAGAAAGCACTGCTTCATATAAGGAGGCAAGTCTTCATAGCTCAAGTATATTGCATAGTTTAGCTCTTGGGGCATTTCAGTTACTGACCATATGGAATCATTCAGAACCTTCTCCCAATCACGTCGTTGCTTCTCCCTCTTACACAAGAGTCCTCCCATTACTTTGACAGCGAGTGGCAAACCACCGCATCTTGCTATAATTTGTAATCCAATATCTTTTAGCAAATCAACCTCAGGTTCATCCAGCTCACTTGAGACTACCTGCAAGCAGTTTAGATCGGGAGATTTAAGGAGCTGTCTAGGGAGCACTTGAGTACTATTTTGTTAAAAGTACTCAAAATTTGAACCAATCAACATCCAACGAATCTCATTTCTTTAAAATTCTAAAGGAAAATGGCAAAGATTTGATTTGAAAGTTTGGAATCATTCGAATGTTTTTGAATCAATTGAATGTTTTTGAATCTAAATCATTTGAAAGTTTTCGAACCGAAAGTTGTTTGAACTAGTTGGAAGTTATTCAAATCATTTGAAAACTTTCGAATCAAAAGTTTTTTTAACTAGTTGAAAGTTTTTTGAATCATTTGAAATTTTTGAACCAGTTGGAAGTTTTTGTGTCTTTTGAAAAAATTTTGAACTTTCGAATCAAAAGTTTTTTTTAACTTGTTGAAAGTTTTTTGAATCATTTGAAATTTTTGAACCAGTTGGAAGTTTTTGTGTCTTTTGAAAAAATTTTGATTAAGAAGTTTTTTGAACCATTTTGAGTGCAAATCTTGATGAAGATCTGAAGGTCAAAAAATTGAGTAGATCTTGCTAGTTACATGCAAGACAAATCATTAGATTGGCCACTCAAACTGCAAGTAAAAAGTACAGACCTGCTTCTTGAGCAATGACCAAGCATCATCAGGCCCTAATGTGTCGATACGGTGGTAGGGCTCCCTGGATTTCATCCCTCGGGCGACCGTGTCATGTCTCGTGGTGATGAGGACTCGGCTGCCTTCAGCAACGGCATTGATCAATGGTGTTTTGAGCACAGCCTCCCACGCTTGCTCGCTCGAGACATCATCCATCACCAATAAGGTCTTGTGCTTGTTCAAGGCATTTGTGAGGGTTCGTTGAAGCGTGGCCTTTGCATCTCCAGAAACACGGTGGTTCCCCTCGGCTTCGGTGATGGCTCTCCTCGTGACTCACCTCGTTGTAGTCTTGGTTGATGCTCAACCATATCTTCTTGTGGAACTCATGTTGGATGGTCTCGTTGTTGAAGACCTTCTGGGCGAGGGTGGTCTTGCCGATCCCACCGACGCCCACAACAGCCAAGACCATCATTTTGTTATTGTCTTCACGGCTGGTTTCCTCCTCACTTCTTGTTAGCATCTGCACTAGCTTTCTTGTGTCTTCTTCGATCTTCTCCCGACAACACTGACCGGTCAAGCTCCCCGACGTTTGCGGCCGGGCGGGACGAGAGGCACACGCCTTGCCGCTACGGTCTGGTAGGAGTCGAGTTGACAAAGCGAAGCGGCGCTCCGCTCCTTGATGCCGCCCAATGCGTCGGTTGAGCTCCTTGATGCGGCTTCCGATGTCGTGGGCGAAGAGGGGATTTCGCAGCGTAAGAGCAAGGGTTGAAGCACCCTATGTCTGCTGTGGCGGATGGACCATGCTCCATGGCCTTGAGCCGAGCTCGAGGATGTCGATGGCGTCGTACATGGCGTCTTTGAGCTCCTCACCCAGCCCTGCGCACGCTCGGTCGGTGATGCGCCTCCTCTCTGCATCGGTAAGGAAGTTCTTGAGGTCCCCTAGCTTGATGCCCATCTTGTCGATCTCGTCAGAGACACCGAGCAGCATGCCAACCTCTTCTCTCGCCATCTCGGTGAGCATGTTTTGTAGGTAGGACGCGAAGGCATCCAGGACCACCGCCATTACTTCAGGTTTGCTACCTGCCTTTTGCTGCGACAAAGTCAATCCAAACATCATCTTTGTCATTAGTTTTGGCTAAATATTTTACGTACCAATGCTGAGAAACGAAATACATGTCACCAAGGAAAGAACGATACTAGCAGCCATTTTACCAGAAGCTATCCTCTTTATTACATTTCTTAGAAGAAAAGACGAGCATTAATTGCTAACAACAAGACAGAGCTATACATGCATGAAAAACCGTAAATCCGGCAGCACAAAATTTTAACCATGAGAGCAAAGCTCAGGGAGCTAGAGCTTGCAAGATAGACAGGGAGGGAGCCAAGATTAGGTACGTACCTTGCCTTTGGTTGGAGAGATGGATGGGTCTTCACGACTTGCTCTGAAGAGCAACTAAATATTTGTGCATGCCTTGTTCAATGAGATACCAGTGGTGGTGATGGCAGTCTTCAACGTGTCTCCCACATACCAAAGTGTCTCCCCATATATATTAGTATACTTGACTCGACTTGACTTGTGGAAGAAACCAAGTGACCGAGGGCGACATATACCAAACTGTCTTTCCATATATATTAGTATATATTGTGCACCTCTCTTATTTTTCCATTTAACACCATCTTGCCGTCCAAGAGAGAAACAAGGACATCTTACCAGAAGCGTGCACGGCCTGACTTTCCTGCTCCAGACGCCCTTGTTTTTCCTCCGCTTGCGCCACACGCGAAGTCGGCTGGAGGAGATAAACCGAAGCAACGTGATAACGCAGTTGTTTTTTTTTCCGAGATCAAAGCGCTGTCGTTTTCTTCTATTATTTTTCTCTCTCACATCTAAAACTGATTATATGGATGCTCTTTATTTAGAGCAAATAACTATTTGAATTCCACTATAACTCTATGTATCCAGAAGAGATTATAAACCAACTCTAGTATCCATAATAAATATTTTCTAAATACGAAATAAACTCTCCAAAATAAATAGACTCTACCAAAAACAAGATTAATTATATCAGAGTGGACCTGAGATGATTGAGCATTTAAAAGTGACAACTCCTGGAAGGATTAAGTATCTTTCTAACTAAAAAACAGCACCTAATTCGAGCAAGACACACTATCGGATTTTTCTTTTTGGCTGCAATTAGCATTTCCTAGGAATTGACAAGGTGGCCGCTCTCAGGGTGCGCTCAGAACGGTTTCCAGTCGCCGCCATCGACGTTCAATTCATCAGAGCGGCGTTTCACGAGACTGTAGTAAATTTGTTCTTATTCAAATTTTTTTTTTGTGTTTTTTGGTATTTTTGAGTTTTGTTTTTTTCCCGTATTCCTTTGCATCGTCCGCTCTAAATTAGTGTGCCGCTTTTATTTTTACATTTTTTAGATTTAATTATGCCCAATAAACCAACTCAGCTACAGTAAAAAATCAACCAGCTACAGTAAAATTTCAACAAAAGTTAAAAGCCATCGCTATTCCGAACGCTACCTCAGTCTTATCCACATATTCCTTGAGATCAACTCCGCGGCAGATGTGAATCTATCATCAAACATCTCTCGCCCTGCTCACCCTTGTCTCGTAAGACTTCTTAAAGTCTAATGGAAGGCTGTTGTTCTCATTGTACCTCGCCGCTTTCCCCGTTATGGAATTTTTGGTATACACAATTAAGTACGTTGTATTAGGAGACTGCACATAAAATTTCATAATTTTTAAGCTCACTTACTATATTTAAAAATACTATAAAAATAATTAAATAGGTAATTAAGTGACTTAATTACCTGTCATCTGGTGGCGGGGCGGCAGGCCGTTGGCCGCCCACTGCCAGGGAGAGGTCACACGTGTCGCTTTGCCGCTCGTCACCAGACGACCAAAACGCTATTTTTTATAAATAATTATATATATATAATGATTATATATATATTTGTTTTCGTTACTATAAGGTATTTTTTTATAAATATCTAAAGAACCATAAATCACAGCAATAAATTAGAGCGGGCCCGAACGGCTTTCATTCCTGCTGACTTGCGTGCACGGTGTACTGTCTCTATCCTGACGCAACCAAAAGAATCCTCTCGTGTCCCACGCTCGGACAGAAACGGGACAGCGTGTCGTCCCGACGCAGCAATTAACTTCCCCCTCGGTCCTCGACTTGCGTCAGCCGAGAAGAATAACTGCGGCTGCTGCTGTCCTCCTCCTCCTCCTCCGTGGCGTTGCTTGACCAGGAAGCTTCTGCTAATGGGAAAAATCGACGACTTGGACCAAGGGATGAGGATCAGGCGCACGGCCTAGCTTCCTCCGAGAACCCCCACCTTTCTCGCCTCGTCTCGTCTGCTCCGCCTCCCCCCCAGGCCATGGCCAACGGCGGCCAAATCGACATCGATCCGCGATGAAAATCCCCCAACCCTAACCCAACGCTCCTCCGGCGGCGCGCGATGGCCCCGAACCTTCCTCCAACAGCCAATCCTGGTGATGACTGATGAGGAGCAAGCGACATGCAGGTAGGCAGGTAAGATGCCTAGCTTGTTCCCCTGGTAGGACAAGAAAGGGATCGATGGGCCCGGTCGATCAATTTAATTCCTTTCTTTGCTTTGCTCTTCTTCTTTGTTTCTTTCTCTCTGTTACAGGGGAGCTTATGTGTAGGCAGTGTAGCAAGAAAAGAAAGAAATGTCTATCTCAATCTGCCCGGCTAAGCCGCCCAAGAAGACTTTGTCATACAGATTTTAACATTTCCTGCATATAATATTATTTCAGATTTGAATTAAAGCTTACAACGACGGTTTTAGTAATTTTCCAAAAGAGCCTTTCCACCGGTACAACAGTACAAGCGCACGACAGGCTGAGTGTTACTTGCGTGGCCAACAATATTTCCCCTCGATCTAATAGCACGTACTCTTTGAAAATGTTCGACCAAATTGGTTATTATTATTGGAGAACTTTGAAACGTTTCCGAGAAAATGATCTTGCACTGTACTTATTCAAATAGTGTCTCTTTTCATATTTATGACTCCCTAGACAGGATGAAAGTATGAAACTGACGGATATGAAGATTACGACAATAACAACTTGGAAGTCTTTCGGGCACAAACAAACCGAAAAGAGACAGCTATGACTTGCAAGTCCATCTTTGGCGTGCGAACAAAAAGAAAAATAACTGAACAGACAAGTTTGTAATTTAGCATCAAGTTTATTAATAAATGTTACAAGAAAGGTTTCTTGTATGCAGTCTCCAAAGTTACCATTTGTCGGTAATTTAGCGTTGTGATTCATATGTGCTCTGCTTGAAACAGAAAGCTACCGCATTCTAACACAGTATACTACACACGAAGGAACAAAGAAGGCCCATTTCTTTTCGGCTGGATGTTGCTAAAATATGTTGCTTTCTTTTCGCTGTGATCTGATATGATCTGATCTCCGAGTTTTCAACTTAGCCCATTGATTAATTGGCAGTGAGTACCTGATCAAGGTGCTGCCAAGAAAAAAAAGATTATTAGAGTAAATTGTTCAGAACTTGTTTCACAGAGCCATTTGGTTTGAGAAATCATCAACAGTGTTTTCAAACTAACGCAGAGAAAAAAATGTATTTTTGAAACAAAGATTCGCAGTTACACCTGCACTCACCATCACTTGGGTTCGGTAACAGATGATTGTCCAATGATATCATCGGCAACTCGGAAACTATATCAAAGCTTTCGCTCCCAAAAGATAACTAATCATCAAAAAAAAGGCATTGGAGGAGCCACATACATACATACATACATACATACATACATACATACATACATACATACATACATACATACACTAAAGACTAATTCTGGACAACCTATAGCATGGTGACACGCGACACCGTCGTCTTGTACACTTGTTTGCCTTAATTCAGTCCTATAAATAGTGGCGCAGGAGTGGAGCCTTGGCATTGTGCTCATCTTCTCAAAAAGCTCTTCTTCTCCCTGCGTCTCACAGATGTCTTGCAGTTGTGGATCAGGCTGCAGCTGCGGCTCAAGCTGCAAGTGCGGGTATGTGATCAGCTAATTTAGTACTTCAGTAGCGGTGAGGAATTTCTTGTGCTAATTAATTAGATTTTGCTGGTTGCAGAAAGATGTACCCTGACTTGGAAGAGAAGGGCAGCAGCAGCCAGGCCACCGTGGTCCTCGGCGTCGCGCCGGAGAAGGCGCAGCTTGAGAAGGCCGCCGAGTCCGGCGAGACCGCGCATGGCTGCAGCTGCGGCTCCAACTGCAAGTGCAACCCTTGCAACTGCTAGCAAGCTTGGGGAAGGCAGGCACGTCTACGATGTATCATCTCATCTGTGTGTGAGAGTGACTTACGAGTGAGTGGATAATAAGGAGACCATTTGGTTGGTGCTTAACCACACCACCATGGCTCGAGCATGGTGTGGTTTGTTTTGTATGCTCTTGGTGCTGTTGTTGTGCTGCTGCAGCTTGCGAAACGGGCTAGTCTAGTACTATATATTGTCATCATATCATACATGCTATGCAGGCATCTAGTTTGGTCTTGAGTGAATTTACATGAGTCACGCGTTTGCCCAAGTATGTACCTCTGCATGCCTTTTGTCTGTCTCTGATGATTTGATCTGGAGTGAGCTTACAGGAGTCGTTTGCCTAAGTATGTTTGCACTGTACATGTAGTAAACCCCTAGCACCAAGATCCCGTACATGGCGTGAAGCGGAGTTCAGCCACGAACGCCGTCTAGCCGCGCCTGCCGACGGTGATGGCTAACCATCTGTCTACCAAATCCTCGATCGAATCTAGAGTAGAATTCCAGCCCTAGGTTTCTCTGAAATAGCACCAGATAAACTTGGGAATACAGCAGTTAAACAAGATGCGATCAATTGTTTCCACATCGATCCCTCCTTACTGCTTGCAAACAAACGAAAATTCATTTGAATTAATAGCTGCAACATTTAATAATCTACTATTGAAGTCCATATACAGGCGCAGGAAACCATCAAGGACCATACTGAAGGAGTTTTTGGCCCATTAAGTACCGACAGATTTTCGGCTTAGGAAAAAATTTTGCCCATCAAGGTCAGCAATAGAGAAACTTGCGCCCGAACGAAACAAAATTTCGGCCGACAAAAAGCCCACAAAGAAGGCTCCTTTGGTCTGGAGTGAAATTTGCAGGAGTCGTTTGCCTTAGTATGTTTGCACTGTATATGTAGTAAACCTTCCATTTGATTATTCCTTGCTACCAGCAATCCACAACCACATCTCCAAATCTGATGTCCCGCCGTAATTGCTGATAATGATTTAAGCATGCATCCACAAGCACATGTCGAGGAAGAAACACTAGTACTAGTACTATCTAGTGTCCATGGAGCTCCTTGTTCCGCCTCGCTTATTGTAGGCCTCATCGACCCCGTCGCCGCCGCCGCGCCCCAAGGCGCACCACGCAACGGCGGCTTCAGCATGCCCCAGCTGGAACAGCACCATCCACGTCGACGGCGACGGCTTCCTGCACCTGAACCAGCCTGTGTTCCGTCGTGCTCGTCCGCCTCCACGCATCCTTACAGTTCAGCTGGGCGGGGTCACATCAGCATACATTCCGGAACAACCACCAAAACAAAAGAGATGCAAATTAGTATTACAGAGTTTGCCAGGGAGACCAAGTGATGGCCCCAAAGCAAAAAAGATTTACACAACTACCCCTTGGAGCTAACCATCTGTCTACCAAATCCTCGATCTAATCTAGAGTGGAATTCAGGCCCCAAATTTCTCTGAAACAGAACCAGATAAACTTGGGATGATAGCAGTTAAACAAGATACGATCAATTGTTTCCACATCGATCCCTCCTTACTGCTTTCAAACAAACGAAAATTCATTTTAGTTAATATCTGCAACATTTAATAATCTACTATTACTACTATGCATCCGCGTCTCCAAATCTGATTTCCCGGCTTAATTGCTGATCAACGCATAGAGAACCAGTCGAGGGCATTAATCTTCCTCGCCTCGCTCACCATTTTGGCCGGAACGGCGAGGCGGGAGCTCGGCTGGCGCTAACACGGTGTCTGCCCGATCTTGCTTCAAGCTCAGGGAGGAGGAGGAGGAGGAAGGTGTAGGGGAGTTAGGCAAGGTGGTGGCAAGCCTTGGGAGGGTTGTTTTATTGGCACGTGAATGGGAACACGCGCAAGAGCTTCCTGCTCGGCTCGAACCCAGGCTGCGAGCGACGTGGCTACCGCGGGATATTGAAATCATCACGAACTTACGAGCAAGTTTAGATCAAGATTTTCTTCTTTTACCTAGTTTTAATGTATTCTTCACTAAAATAAAAAACTTTGATAATAATTTTTTTAATCGTTGATTAGAATATATTTCTGATATTCTAAAGAAGGTGTATTCTAAGTTTCTATTCATTTGGACTAATGGATCAAAAGTTCCATCATTTTTTTGTTTTGGAATAGTACTGATTTTACTATTCCTGTGCTGATTTCATTGCAGCACGGTACTATCCCTACTGTAGTACAGTACTACCATAGTTACTGTTTATATCTCAGATTTTGCATGTTTTCTTTTGAATCTTTTTTGTATATGTGTTTGGCCTCTGAACTTTAATCTTTTTATAGTTATTCAAGTGAAGAACTTGGAGTCATACTTCTGCTTTGAGAAAAGATTTAAAAAAATCTTAAATTCTTGTTGGCTCCTATTCACCTCTCTGGTCCTACAAGTTTCTGTTATAATCAACCCTGAAAAGTGTACCTATGTGTATTGGCATCATCTTGAACTGTTAGTGAATGGCACTCCATATTGCAGTAACCAGGGTGTGTCGACTCACAGGCCCGTTCTGTGTTAAATGTAGTTAAAGACATGCCGAGTTGATCGTAGTAGTAGCAATGAAAAATGCTTTGGTGCCTGATGAGGGAAAAAAAATTATACAACACCGGTGCCACAGAAGCCCCCTTGTGCCACATGATTGAATTGCAGGAGTTGTTATTGACAGGCGATGAGGCTAGCTCCTTATTTCGTCGTGGTGTCAACACAGCAAAGCTTTCTTAACCCTCTCAATGGAGTATCTGACAAGTGTTTTCGGCTTCCTTGACCATTTGGATGCTAACAAACCAGATATTCAAGTATCCGCTGGAAACAAGCACCAGATATTCAAGTGAGGCTACATACACAAATTAACAACGTATTAACTCATTCTTGCCATCAGAACAAATTATCTGATACAACTCAAACACTCGCATCTCTGTTTCCTTCTCTAGCATTTGCATGAACTATCATAATGCTGACCAGCTTAATAAAGACATAATACAAATCATAATATCACGTATAGGCATAAACGGTAGAGCCAGCAAGCTACGCTTCCGTTGGGTTGGCAAAGATGTGACCCAGTGAAAATGTCGAAGCCGTTACGCAGCGATAGCTTCCATCGACTCGCCTCTCCTGTCAATCTGCAAGCGTGTGTATCGTTATGATTGTTCGATGCATGCTGATTATGGGGCGTTACTTAACTGGTACTCCCTCAGTTTCAACATATAAGGTCTGTAGTTTTTGCTACCTTATTTCATATTGTAAGGCGTACATGTAGGTTTAATGATCTTTTATCTTTTACCCTCATTAATCTTTTTTCTCTCTTTAACATTTATAAGTAAACATCCACACAACTATCATCTCTTTTATTCCCAAAACATTAATACCATGGATACTATATATGGTCATTTCTCTCTTACCATTTTCCTGGTTTCATGTGCTTCTTAATCCTCATGCCCAAACACAATACGCTTTGTAAAAAGAAATAGCGGGAGTAGTAAGGTTTTGTTGACCCTAATCGAAATAGAGGGAGTGGTAAGGTTTTGTTAACCCTTATCAAAAAAATTTTTGAGTACGTAGTCCGGCATCGCAATAGTGTCATACTTATATTCTTAATTCACTCTAGCTCTCCTTTTTTTTTTGGCATCCTCTACCATACCATGGATTAAAAATGAAAAATCATGATGATGAGGGGAACAGTGACGTGCTGCAAAAAATCTCAACGAATACAAAGGGCTGGTGCGCGCGTACCAAGAAAAGGAGAATACACTGGTTTTTTTGGCGTGTGCACGCCGATAAAAATCAGCTGCTGCCTTCCTCTCCTGCTCCTGTTGTTCCCCTGGTAGAGACAGGTGTTGCCTTCCTCTCCTGCTCCTGCTGTCAAGAGAAATGAAACGGTGGGAAACAAATTCAGCCTCTAGCATACAGATGAAAGATGGAATCAACAAGCGGAAATTAAGGAAACAAATTGAATGAACAGAGCACGGTAACAAATTAACATGAAGCAGATGTGCTAATTTACCTCCGGGCGCAGATAAGCGGCTGATGTTTGTGTCCAGTTTGTAGGATCTCTTGTGTACAACACATACCATTTCCTTTCATTGTCTCCGTCACGTGCATAGGCCTTGACTTGCTGGATATGGTTCAACCTTTCCCACTGGGGGCCAGATTGTCCCGCGGCTATAGAGGTGAGCAACTCTAGGCTGCAATGTAGCTCCAAAAGCCTTGGCTTTACAACTTGTAGGTATCCCGGGAGAGTTTCCATGTCGTAATCCCACAGCTCGAGCCTCTGGAGTGCAAGCATGCCCTGCAATACCTTCATATTTGGGCACAAGTCGATGCGAAGCTTCTGCAATTTAGGGAGATTAGTGATCCTCTCGAGGTCAGGGTTCCCATACACCTCGAGCTCAACGAGAGAAGCAAAGTTCTCCAAAGAGTTGAGGTGCTGCACTTTGAGTACAAATAACCTTTTCAAAGCCTTTGCATGGGAGGCAAGGCCAGGAGGAACACACCTCAACTTGCAACCTTCAAGCCCAAGCTTCTCCAAGACTGGCATGGCTTCAACTTGCTCCTCCCACTCCCACTCCTTCCATTCCACCATTCCTCCTAAGTTCATCTCACGCAATCTTGGAAATGCAGCCGCTGCCTGGGATGAAGGCAGGAATTCAGACCCAACATGCTCGATGGCTGGAGCGCGGCGGATTTGAAAGAACTGCAAACAGGGAGTTGACACAAGCCATCAGGCAGTTGGGTGCAGTAGGCCAGGTCATCCATCGCTAGAATCCTCAAGTTCTTGAGGGGCGACGCTGCTGTCGACATCATCCACATTGGGAGCCGCCGACCAAAATATCCTTTGATTTCAAGAATATCCAAGCACAGTGTAGGGCAGAGCTCATCAAACACCTCCTCAATTCGTCGCTGCTCTTCCTCAGAGATGCTTTCTCCCTCTTTGACCAGCCCACCATCTCCCAGTCTACTTGTGCAATATAATCCCAGACAGGCAAGATGCACCTTTTCACCAAGCCTAGCCTTTGCGACGGGTGAGGCAGCAGATACATTCTCCAAACCATGTAACCCAAGAAGCCTAAGCTGGGAAAGTGGCCCCAATTCTTCCAAACTACACCAATCACCATCAGTATAGGCTAGAAACCCAAGTAGTTTCGTTAAATTTGTTAGACCACGGAATCCCCTAGGTATATCATGTATACTTGTGCCATTAAGGGTAAGAGACCTCAAGCGCCTCGACTTTGCAATGCTATCGGAAGTTTCACGGACTTGACATTCTTTAAGACTAATGTGCTGCAGGAATTTCATCTTACCGATGTTTTTCGGTAATATAGATATATCAGTTTCATCTAAGGACAAATACCTCAAGTGCTTGAGTTGATACAAAGATTCAACCAATGCAGCACATTCTGTAGATTGTATGTGTAGAGTCCGTAAACTTGTAAAGGTAAATAGAGAATCACCAGAATTAATCTTTATATGGCCAACTGATATTAGTGTTCTTAGTGATTTTTGCTCTTGTAAAAATCTCCACTCAAATTCACCCGATCGCAATCCTTTGGTTTGTATAGACAACCTGAGAAACTTTTGTGTATTGAGTTTACTAAAATTATCAGTTTCTCCATTGTAAGCTACTAGTGCTTCATCCCTAGCCACATATTGTGCAAATGAGCGAACAACATCATGCATATTGCAGACCCATTGACCAGCGTACTCTGTATCTGGCTCTATAAGGTTCCTCAATATTAACTGCTTATAGAACTGTCCTCCTAATTTTTCTAATTCATCCAAGTTTCCATGAATAAATCCTTCGCTAATCCACATACTAACAATTGTATCATCAAAAAACACTGTATTTTTAGGGAGAAGTGAATAGAACAGAAAGCATTGCTTCAAACAAGGTGGCAAATCTTCGTAGCTTAAGTATATTGCATAGTTTAGCTCTTCAGGCATTTCAGATACTGACCATATAGAATCGTTAAGAACCATCTCCCAATCTCCTCGTTGTTTCTCCCTTTGGCACAAGAGTCCTCCCATTACTTTTACAGCAAGTGGTAAACCATCACATTTTGCTATAATTTTCATTCCAATATCCTTCAATGTATCAATATCAAGTTCATCTATCTCACTTGAGACTACCTGCACGCAGTTAGACCCATCAAATTAATATCAAATAGTATATTGGTAGTGGCTTGCGCTGATTTTTCTAATAAAAAAGAAAAGAAACTAACAAAAGTCAGTGCCCTAGTAAATTGAATTGTCAAATGAACCACAAAATTGTCCGTTAATTACTTAAATCTGTAAACTCGCAGACAGATATCTTGAGATCTCTCTTTTGCTACCGCGTGTTTTTATCACCGTGAAATTAATAACCATATACATAGTTAATGAGTAGATATATTTACTGGCAGCACAAATATATATAGACCAATGTTTCTTTTTTAAGAAATAGGGTAGAAGCTCTGTCATTCGTTAGAAAAAAAGAAAGAGAATACAACTCTTAGGCCAAAAAGGCTAGTGCTTCCATGTTGGCGGATTTCTTTCCCGTATGGGCATATGCCTGTATCCTATCCATCGTTCATCTGTCTTCGAGATATGTGCATGTACATCGAGGGGGAATAGGAAATACGATTGAAATGAACCACATAGTGAATAAATAAATAAATAAATAAATAGATTAGTAACTGACCTGCTTCTTGAGCAAGGACCAGGCATCTTCAGGCCCTAATTTGTCAACATGGTGGTAGGGCTCCCTGGCTTTCATGGCTCGGGCAACCGGGTCGAGTCTTGTGGTGACGAGCACTCGGCTACCGGGGGCACCGTAACTGAAGGGAGCCTTGAGCAAGTTGTTCCATTCTTCTGGCCTCCACATGTCATCCAACACTAGAAAGAACTTCTTGTCCCTGACGGCGTTGAGAAGGGCCGGCACAAGTAGGGACCTGTCACGAGTCCCAGCGCCAGGGAGGTCCCCGTTGGCGACGGTGATGGCCGTCCTCAGCAGCTCTGCCTCGTCGAAGTCTTGTGTGACACTCAGCCATATCTTCCTGTCGAACTTGTGTTGGATGGCCTCGTCGTTGAAGATATTCTTGGCGAGGGTGGTCTTGCCGATCCCGCCAACACCCACGATGGCGACCACCATGATGCCATCATTATTCTCCTTGTCTCCCTCCATCTTTGTCATGAGCTTGTCCACCAGCGCTCTAGTATCCTCTTCGATCTTCTCCCAACCACGCCCGACCGGTCCAACACCTCATCCGTCTTCCGCTCATGTGAAGAAGGTTGTGCTCGGGCCATCCTCCGGTCCTGGTAGGTCTCAGCTTGATGAAGTTGAACCCAGCACCTGTCTTGCAGATGCCGTCCAGCCTCTGGTTGAGCTTCTTGATGCGGCTGCCAATGTCGTGGGCGAAGAGCGGATTCCGCAGGCAGAAGAGCAAGGGGTTGCAGCAACCCATGCCTGTCCCGGAGGACGCGCCCTGCGGTCGATCCATGGCCTTGAGCTGGCAGAGCTCGAGGATGTCGGTGGCGTCGTACGCGACATCCTTGAGCTTCCTCACCCACCCCTGCACGTGCTGGTCGGTGATGCGCCTCCTCTGCGTCGGCGAGGAAGTTCTTGAGGTCCCCAAGCTTGTCGCCCAGGTTGTCGATCTCGCCGGAGACACCGAGCAGTATGGCCACCTCTTCTCTCGCCACCTGGGCGAGCAGGTCTGCGACGTAGGACGCGAAGGCATCCAGGACCATCGCCATGGCACCTCCCGTGTCGCGCGCGCGTAGTAGATGCAGCAAGCTAGCCAGATCAAAGCAGGAAAGTAGTTAAGAGCTTAAGCACCCTCCCTGGCTACAAAAGGAATGCATCGCAACGCAGCTTTCTCTAAGTACGTAGTTGGCTTTGGACAGGGAATGGAGATGCTAGCTTTGCCTGGCTCAAGGATGACGATGCCTGTGTGAGATGAACTTAAGGCCCATGCTAGCTTTGTCGGGACTTGAAGAGCGGACTTAAAACCCCAGTGAATGGGTCGAGTATTAGTGGAGCAGAGCTCTGCTCGACTGGGAGCGACAGCTCACATGCTGGATGGCAAAGACAGAGAGGGAGATCGGGAAGTTGGGGAGCTGGAGCTTGCAAGATAGACAGAGAGGGAGCCAA
The DNA here is from genome assembly GCA_036346265.1 of Melocanna baccifera. Taxonomy (NCBI): domain Eukaryota; kingdom Viridiplantae; phylum Streptophyta; class Magnoliopsida; order Poales; family Poaceae; genus Melocanna; species Melocanna baccifera. The sequence continues at coordinate 223,006 of JAYEVJ010000185.1, read as the reverse complement.
GATTAGGTACGTACCTTGCCTTTGGTTGGAGAGAGGGATGTGTCTTCACGACTTGCTCTGAAGAGCAACTAAATATTTGCGCATGCCTTGTTCAATGAGATACCAGTGGTGGTGATGGCAGTCTTCATCGTGTATCCCCATATATATTAGTATACTTGACTCGATTTGACTTGTGGGAAGAAACCAAGTGACCGAGGGCGATATATACCAAACTGTCTCCCCATATATACTAGTATACGAATTAAAGGTCTTTCTTCTTTCTTTCTTTTTTTCTTTGGCGTGTAACGTGTTAATTGTGCACCTCTCTTATTTTTCCATTTAGGTGTACTTCTGATCGATATCTTCAACACCATCTTGCCGTCCAAGAGAGAAACAAGGACATCTGTACCAGAAGCTGTCCTCTTTAGGTGTACCACGCGTGCACGGCCTGACTTTCCTGCTCCAGACGCCGTTGTTTTTCCTCCGCTTGCGCCACACGCTAAGTCGGCATGCACGTGAAGGGGATAAACCGAAGCAGCGTGATAACGCAGTTGTTCATTTTCTTCTATTAATTTTTTCTCTCACATCTAAAACTGATTATATGGATGCTCTTTATTTAGAGCAAATAACTATTTGAATTCTACTATAACTCTATGTATCCAGAAGAGATTATAAACCAACTCTAGTATCCATAACAAATATTTTCTAAATACGAAATAAACTCTCTAAAATAAACAAACCCTACCCAAACAAGATTAATTATATCAAAGTGGTCCTGAGAAGACTGAGCATTTAAAAGCGACAACTGCTGGAAGGATTAAGTGCCACGGTGGCTTGTGCCACAGTGGGCCTCTTGTCCACATATTCCTTGAGACATTGAACCGTAAATGCGCCAACCTTCTTGAGGCAATCTATGTCCGTGGTACATGTGAATCTCTCATCAAACATCTCTCGTCCTGCTCACCCTTGTCTCGTAAGACTTCTTAAAGTCTAATGGAAGGCTGTTGTTCTCATTGTACCTCGCCGCCTTCCCCGTTATGGAATTTTTGGTATATACACTGTTATTACAACCTGTAATGACATAAATGATCATATGCACATTGTATTAGCAAAAATAGCATTTTAGTCGTCTGATGGCCGAGCGGTGAAGCAATGTGTGTGACCTGTCTCCCTGGCAGTGCCGCCCCGTCGCCAGATGGCAGGTAATTAAGCCATCTTAATTATATATTTTAATTCTTTTTTATACTATTTGTTTAGATTTTAAATATAGCAAATGAAGTACGTTGTGTTAGAAGGTTGTGCATAAAATTTCGTAATTTTTAGAACTCGTTTGCTATATGTAATAACTTATACGATTATCATAATCGTATAAATTTTTAAGCAACATTTATAGTGGATAACCTCTACACAGGATGGATATAACCTCTATCCCCTATCACAAACCCTGTGTATTTGTTCTCCATCGACAGGAGCGTGGACCTTTGGTTGGAAGTTTTGGGATGCTTATATGGATTTAAAAGTCTTAGCTTATAGCTTTTTATATTATAGTAGTTTTTTTTTTGCATTATAACTGTTGTTAGTTTTTTCAGTAACTAGCCAATGGATAGGTTTTTTTAGATTTATAATTTAACTTTTTACACAAAGTATTTTTTCAAGATAGATATTATAAGTTAAATATATAATATAATATAATAATTTTATTTATATTTATTCCTGTTATTTCTCAGTATTCTTTTATAAACATTTCAAGAACCATAAATCACAGTAATAGATTAGAGCGGACCCCGAACGGCTCTCTTTCCTGTTGATTTGCGTGCACGGTGTACTCTCTCTATCCTGACGCAACCAAAGAGTGCTCTCGTGTCCCACGCTCGTCCTCTGCTGCCTTTCTTGCGTGTCGTCCCGATGCAACAGTAAACAGAGACTTCTCTCTTCGCAAGCAACTCCCCCTGTCCTCGACTTGCGTCAGCCGTGGAGAAGGATAACTAGGCTTGTTTGTTTTTGCTGTAGTTTATAATTTTTAATTAAAATTTTAAACTTTAGCTATTTATGACAGAGATTATAGGAAAAGAGATATTTATTTGTGATTTTGGATGATAAAGAAGTTAGACTTTTAACGTGTACTATAATTAATTTATAGACTCTATCTTAAAAAAATACTCCATTTGAAAGTTAGATACTATATTAAAAACCAAAAAATATTTTAAAAAACTGAAAAAAAGCCCTACGGCTGCTGCTGTCCTCCTCCTCCTCTCTCCGTGGCGTTGCTTGACCAGGAAGCTTCTGCTAATGGGAAAAACCGACGACTTGCACCAAGGGATCAGGATCAGGCGCACGGCCGAGGTTTCGAAACGGGAAGGCGAAGGTTCGCCTCCCGATTTTTCTTTCGCTGGGATACCCATTCTTGGCCTAGCAAAAGAAATGCAGATTAGTATTACAGAGTTTGCCAGAGAGACCAAGTGATTGCCCCTTGGAGCTAACCATCTGTCTACCAAATCCTCCGTCGAATCAAGAGTGGAATTCCAGCCCCAATTTTCTCTGAAATAGCACCAGATAAACTTGGGAACATAGCAGTTAAACAAGGTTCGCCTCCGGAGCGCTGCGCGAACGCAGAGAGAAGGCCAATCCTGGTGAGAACCAACCAATTGCTACCCTCCCCTCCCCTCCCCTCCCCGCATCGTAACTTTCGCTCTTCCCCACTCGAGTGCGCCGGACAACGACACCACAGCCAGCAAGCGATATGCAGGGAGGCAGGTAAGGCAAGAAAGGGATCGATCGACCCAGCCGATCAATTCAGTCCCTTTCTTTGCTCTGCTCTTCTGCTTTATTTCTTGCTCTCTGTTACAGGGGAGCTTATGTGTAGCAAGAAAAGAAAGAAATGTCTATCTCAATCTGCCCGGCTAAGCCGCCCAAGAAGACTTTGTCACACAGATTTTGACATTTTCTGCACATAATATTAATTCAAATTCGAATCAAAGCTTACAACGATGGTTCCGGCAATTTTCCAAGGGAGCCTTTCCACCGGTACAAGCGCACGACAGTGTGAGTGTTATACTTACGTGGCCAACGATATTTCCCCTCGATCTAATAGCATGTACTCTTTGAAAATGTTCGACCAAACTGGTTATTATTATTGGAGAACTTTGAAACGTTTCCGAGAAAGTGACTTTACACTGTACTTATTCAAGTAGTGTTTCTTTTCATATTTATGACTCTCTAGACAGGCTGAAAGTATGAAACTGACGGAAACGAAGACTACGACGATAACAACTTGGAAGTCTTTCGGGCGCAAACAAACTGAAAAAAGGCAGCTAGCGATGACTTGCAAGTCCATCTTTGGCGTGCGAACAAAAAGAAAAATAACTGAACAGACAAGTTTGTAATTTAGCATCAGGCTTATTAATAAATGTTACAAGAAAGGTTTCTTGTATGCAGTCTCGACGGGTTACCATTTGTCTTCATAACTCTTTGTTGCTACCACAATATACCAAATTTTCTATGTTTCTATGTGCCATCAGTACAGATTACACTTCCTTTACAATGTATACATAGATACTGAATAAAATCTTTTTTTTATCTGAAAGCTACTTGTTGTGATCAGAAGAAGGGGATACGAGTCATCCACGCATTGTTACTTTAGCAGAAAGCTACCACATTCTAACAAGATGAGTCATCCACGCATTGTCACTTTACCAGAAAGCTACCACATTCTAACACAGTATACTACACACGAAGGAACAAAGAAGGCCCATTTCTTGTCGCCTGGATGTTGCTAAAATATGTTGCTTTCTTTTCGCTGTGATCTGATATGATCTGATCTCCGAGTTTTCAACTTAGCCCATTGATTAATTGGCAGTGAGTACCTTCTTCCATAATTCAGGAACCTGATCAAGGTGCTGCCAAGAAAAAAAGATTATTAGAGTAAATTGTTCAGAACTAGTTTCACAAAGCCATTTGGTTTGAGAAATCGTCAACAGTGTTTTCAATCTACGACGCAAAGAAAAAAAATGTATTTTTGAAACAAAGATTCGCAGTAACACCTGCAACCACCATCACTGGGGTTCAGTAATAGATGATTGGCCAATGATAACATCGGCAACTCGGAAACTATATCAAAGCTTTCGCTCCCAAAAGATAACTAATCATCAAAAAATGGGCATCGGAGGAGCCACATACATACATACATACATACATACATACATACATACATACATACATACATACATACATACACTAAAAGACTAATTCTGGACAACCTATAGCATGGTGACACGCGACACCGTCGTCTTGTTTGCCTTAATTCAGTCCTATAAATAGTGGCGCAGGAGTAGAGTGGAGCCTTGGCATTGTGCACATCATCTCAAAAAGCACTTCTTCTCCCTACGTCTCAAAGATGTCTTGCAGTTGTGGATCAGGCTGCAGCTGCGGCTCAAGCTGCAAGTGCGGGTATGTCAGCTTAATTATTTAGTAATTCAGTAGCGGTGAGGAATTTCTTGTGCTAATTAATTAGATTTTGCTGGTTGCAGAAAGATGTACCCTGACTTGGAAGAGAAGGGCAGCAGCAGCCAGGCCACCGTGGTCCTCGGTGTCGGGCCGGAGAAGGCGCAGGTTGAGAAGGCCGCCGAGTCCGGCGAGACCGGTCATGGCTGCAGCTGCGGCTCCAACTGCAAGTGCAACCCTTGCAACTGCTAGCAAGCTTGGGGAAGGAAGGCACATCTTGACATCTACGATGTATCATCTGTAGTGTATAATAAGGAGACCATTTGGTTGGTGCTTAACCACCATGGCTCGACCATGCATGCGGTGTCGTTTGTTTTGTATGCTCTCGGTGCCGTTGTTGTGCTGCTGCAGCTTGCGAAACGGGCTAGTCTAGTACTATATATTGTCATCATATCCACATGCCATGCAGGCATCTAGTATGTACCTCTGCCTGCCTTTTGTCTGTCTGTGATGATTTGATCTGGAGTGAATTTACAGGAGTCGTTTGCCCAAGTATGTTTGCACTGTACATGTAGTAAACCTCTAGCACCAAGATCCCGTACATGGCGTGAAGCGGAGTTCAGCCCCTACTACGTCGATGTGGTGGTCAGCGTCAGCCACGAACGCCGTCTAGCCGCGCCTGCCGACGGTGATGGCTAACCATCTGTCTACCAAATCCTCCGTCGAATCAAGGGTAGAATTCCAGCCCTAGATTTCTCTGAAATAGCACCAGATGAACTTGGGAACATAGCAGTTAAACAAGATACGATCAATTGTTTCCACATCGATCCCTCCTTACTGCTTGCAAACATACGAAAATTCATTTGAATTAATAGCTGCAACATTTGATAATCTACTATTACTCCTGATTTTCCAAATCTGATTTTCCAGCTTAATTGCTACTGCGACTTGTTTTTGTTCCGTTCTGCATGTCTTCGTCAGCTCTTGAATCTCTCTCGGTGAGCACAACCTTAATGCGAACGTGTACTCCGCCCATAAGTTACGGGCCAACAGCGAACATATGGTTGGCTCACCACGGCCCAGAACATAAGTCGGCGAATTGAACACACAAAGACAGACATTCAAGTATTCTACTTTACTGACCTATTCATTGACTGCTTTCACATGTATACCGTGATGAGCATTACATGCTTCCTTAATACTTACCATTTCTGCTTTTCACGCCTCAGGTGTTATCCTTTGAACACAGTAAGTCCACCAGAGAGTGCTGCATTCTGAAGTATGACAACCAACAGCTATTCACTTTGGTAAAGGAACCCAAGTCAGCAAAGCATATGTTAGGATGGAAGTGTAGGTAAAGTTTGTGTCAGTATAATTTTCAAGCATTTCAGAGTAAAAGCTCCCGAAAGGTTGGCTTATTGCATAGATCTTAACTTTAGGCTCTTTCATAGTAGTATAAAGCAATTCGAAGTGCTAACAAAAAAAAAAAACTAAGCGCATAAAAACTAGCATCATAAATAGATCTTTACCTGCAGCAGGCCGTGGAGCATCGTACATGGGAGAGATGGAATGCCACAGCCAAAACCCCCTGAACAAAAATCAGCCACCTCAGGTCCACAAGAATGCAACTTCAGTACTTGATTGCCAAAAAACACTGTCGAGTCTTAGCTAATTCAATACAAAATGGCGTGACCACAATGTCATTGGTGAGTAAAGCAAGGGGCAGACTTTGTACAGGTTGAAAACGACATTGTTAAGCAAACCCTATGCCTACCATTGAGAACGACATTGTCAAGCAATCATGTGCAAGAGGTGAAATTAGACATGATATTTTGCTGTGAAAACTAAATCTTCACATGCACCCATGAATCATCATTCCTAGAACCGAAGAAATGCAGATAGAAACTTATAAAAGCCGAGAGGTAAAAGGGTAAATCTTCGAACACCAAATACAATTTCGGTCATGTCTCGGTTCCAATCCATAAAGGCTTTCTGGAAGAACAATGGTGGAAGTCAACAACTCGCAAGCACTGATTGCGGTTGCTGAAGCTGCTTATGGTGACGATTTTAGTGAAAAGGGCCCAAAGCCCGCTCTCCTCATGCTCTTCCGCACAAAGTCAACAACTCGCCAGCACTGATTGTGATTTGCTGAAGCGGCTGACAGCGAAACGGGCCCAACTTAAATACTCACACCGCCTATTCGAAGAGCAAAAGACCAACCTAAATCTTCCTCTCTTGTTTAGTACCACACCGCCTATTCGAAGAGCAAAAGACCAGATCAAATACTCGCTCCACACCGCCTTGCTTGCCGAGCCAGGTAGCGATGGCTTGTCACCCGAGCGGGGGCGCTAAGGTGGTGCGGATGCCTGGTGTGGCGCGTTGTGCCTGGGCATGCGGTTTGCATTCCGCGGCCCGCCCGTTCCAAGTTGCGTAGTGGGCTGCTGGTGCTTGGGCGTAGGCCCGGGCGTCGCAGCACCTGGAGTGGCGGGGACCGCGTGAGGCTGGTTTCACAGAGCAGCGTATACCGCCCGCTTCCAACGGTGGAAGGATTACGGGCCGCTGCACCGCAGGCCCGCTTAGGCGCATGTGCCCTCTTTGGCAGACCACCATCTTTTTTTTTTCTTCTTGCCCTTTTTTTGTCCATGCAGACAAAGCTATTCACTGGGCCTCGCTGTTGGTGTTGTTGCTGCTCGTGATGTTGTTGTTGCTGTTATTATTTGCGTTGCTACTGCCTGCCGCGTTCTGGGTGCCTATGAGGCTATGATGGCCGCGGCGAGCGCCACCTTCAAGTTCGACGACCTTGGCTGCGCGAATTGCATGGCATCCGTCGAGTCGGACGACATCTGCAGCCCAAAGAACTTGGACTAGTTGTACAACGCCTGGGGTGGAGCAGCGAAGGCCGGGGCTGCCCTGCCGCCGGGCAGCGGCACCTGGAACTATGTGGGCGGTGGCGCGGCGCTGAGCGGCATAGCGTTGGGCGCCCCGGGCGGTCCGTGGGTGAGGTCGAGCGTGGCCGTCGGGAACGGCGTGGAGGCCGTTCAAAAATCAACTCACTGCACAATACTGCTGAATGAGATCTCTCTGTCTGTCTGTTTACACTGTTTCTTTGCGATGCCATTCCATTTAGTTTTGATTACATTAGATAGGATGCACCATGATTTTGCATTGTATTTAAGTAACACAGACAATTGACATGCAGAACATGCCACGCCCCTTCACAGCAATGAAGAAGCTCGACATGGATGAGGTCATCAAGGACATCGCCAAGAAAATTTCCTGAATCTGATCGGCCGTTCACGTATGGATGGTCCCATTTTGTGATGAATCGCAGGACAGGAGTTGTTATTGACAGGCGACGAGGCTAGCTCTTTACTTCGTCGTGGTGTCAACACAGCAAGGCTTTCCTAACTCTCTCAATAGATTATCTCACAAGTGTTTTCGGCTTCCTTAACCATTTGGATGCTAACAAACCAGATATTCAAACGCTCATATCTCTGTTTCTTTCTGTAGCATTGCATGAACTATCATAATGCTGACCAGCTTAATAAAGTCCTAATACAAATCACAATCTCACGTATAAGCATAAACGGTAGAGGCAGCAAGCTACGCTTCCGTTGGGTTGGCAAAGATGTGACCCAGTGAAAATGTCGAAGCCGTACGTTACGCAGCGATAGCTTCCATTGAGTCGCCTCTCCTGTCAATCTGCAAGCGTGTGTATCTTTATGATTGTTCGATGAATGTTGATTATGGGGCGTTACTTAACTGGTACGTACTCCCTCAGTTTTAACATACAAGGTCTGTAGTTTTTGCTACCTTATTTCATATTGTAAGGCGTACACATGTAGGTTTAATGATCTTTTATCTCTTTTACCCTCATTAATCTTTTTTCTCTCTTTAACATTTGTAAGTAAACATCCACACAACTATCATCTCTTTTATTCCCAAAACATTAATACCATGGATACTGTGGTCATTTCTCTCTACCATTTTCCTGGTTTCATGTGCTTCTTAATACTTTGTAAAAGGAAATAGCGGGAGTAGTAAGGTTTTGTTGACCCTAATCGAAATAGAGGGTGACCCTAATCGAAATAGAGGGTGACCCTAATCGAAATAGAGTGAGTGGTAAGGTTTTGATGACCCTTATAAAAAAAATTTTGAATACGTAGTCCGGCATCGCAATAGTGTCATACTTATATTCTTAATTCGCTCTAGCTCTCCCTTTTTTTTTTTTGGCATCCTCTACCATACCATAGATTAAAAATGAAAAATCATGATGATGAGGGGAACAATGACGTGCTGCAAAAAAATCTCAACGAATACAAAGGGCTGGTGCGCGCGTACCAAGAAAAGGCCTCGGACGGAAACGGTGTTCTTTCTCCTTGATATTCTTGCCTTCCTCTCCTGTTGTCCCGATCGGAGTATGTCCCCTATTCCTCTTCATCCCCCGGTGCTGTCAAGAGAAATGAAACGGTGGGAAACAAATTCAGCCTCTAGCATACAGATGAAAGATGGAATCAACAAGCGGAAATTAAGGAAACAAATTGAATGAACAGAGCAAAGCAACAAATTAACACGAAGCAGATGTGCTAATTTACCTCCAGACGTGGTAAAGCGGCTGATGTTTGTGTCCAATTTGTAGGGATCTCTTGTGTACAGCACATACCATTTCCTCTGATTGTCTCCATCACGTGCATAGGCCTTGACTTGCTGGATATGGTTCAGCCTTTCCCACTGGGGGCCAGATTGTCCCGTGGCTATAAAGGTGAGCAACTCTAGGCTGCAGTCCAGCAACAAATGCCTTGGGTTTACATCTTGCATGTATTTTGGGAGCGTTTCCATGTCGCAATCCTCCAGCTCGAGCCTCTGGAGTGCAGGCATGCCCTCCAGAACCTTCAGCTTTGGGCAGCAGCTAATGTCAAGCTTTTGCAGTTTGGGGAGATTAGTGATCCTTTCCAAGTCGGGGTTCTCGTACACCTCAAGCGCAACGATAGAAGCAAAGTTCTCTAGAGACTTGAGGTGCTGCACATTATATATGTATAACCTTTTCAAAGCCCTTGCATGGGAGGCAAGGCCAGGAGGAAGACGCCTCAACTTGCAACCATCGATAAGAAGCTCCTCCAAGACACGCATGGCTTGCACTTGCTCCTCCCACTCCCACTCCTCCCATTCCACCATTCCTAGTAAGTTCATCTCATGCAATCTTGGAAATGCAGCCGTCGCCTGGGATGAAGGCAGGAATTCAGGACCGACACGCTTGATGGCTGGGGCGCGGCGTATCTGAAGGAACTGCAAATAGGGGAGCTGACACAAGCCATTAGGTAGTTGGGTGCAGCAGGCCAGGTCATCCATTGTCAGAATCCTCAAGCTCTTAAGGGACACAGCTGCTATCGACGACATCCATTTTGGGAGAAGCTGACCAAAATATCCCTTGATGCCAAGACTATCCAAGCATGATGGAGGGCAGAGCTCATCAAACACCTCCTCAATTCGTCCCTGCTCTTCCTCATAGACGCCTTCTCCCTCTTTGACCAACCCATCATCTCCCAATCTACTTGTGCAGCATAAGTGTAGATGGGTAAGATGCACCTTTTCACCAAGCCTAGGCCTTTACGGCAGACGAGGCAGTAAACACATTCTCCAGACCCTCTAATGAAAGACACCTAAGCATGGAAAGTGGCCCCAACTCCTCCAAACTACACCAATCACCATCCATGTGGGCCAGAAATCCAGTTAGCTTCCTCATATTTGTTAGACCATGGAATCCCCTAGGTATACCACTTATCCTTGTGTCACCAAGGCTAAGAAGCCTCAGCTGCCCTAGCTTTACAATGCTACAAGGAAGTTTCACCAATCTTTTACAACCATAAAGGCTAATGTATTGCAGGAATTTCATATTGCTAATGTTCTCTGGTAGTCTAGATATATCGGTGTGTCTTAGGGACATATACCTGAGGTGCTTGAGTTGATACACGATTCAACCAATGCATTAACATTTGCGATTCTATATGTAGAGTCCGATCTTGAAAAAGTAAGCAACGAATCACCAGGCTTAATCTTCAGCTGGCCAATTGATATTAGTGTTCTCAGTGATTCCTGTGCATGCAAAAAGCTCCACTCAAATTCATCTTGTTCTGATCCTTTGGTTTCTATAGACAATCGATGAAACTTATGTGAATTATGTTTACTGATAATATCAAGAGTTTCTCTATTGTGAGTTACTAGCGCTTCGTCTTTGGCCACATACTGAGCAAATGAGCGAACAACATCATGCATGTTGCAGCACCATCTACCAACATACTTTGTATCTGGCTCAATAAGGTTCCTTAATATTAACTCCTTATAGCACTCGCTTCCTAATTCTTCTGATTCATCTAAGTTTCCATGAAGAAATCCTTCACTAATCCACATGCTAACAATTGTATCATCTAAGAACTCTATATTTTTAGGGAGAAGGGAGTAGTGCAGAAAGCACTGCTTCAGATAAGGAGGCAAATCTTCATAGCTTAAGTATACTGCATAGTTTAGCTCTTCGGGCATTTTAGATCACGACCATGTGGAATCATTCGAACCTTCTCCCAATCACGTCATTGCTTCTCCCTCTTGCACAAGAGTCCTCCCATTACTTTGACAGCAAGTGGCAAACCACCACATCGTGCTATAATTTCCAATCCAATATCTTTTAGCATATCAACCTCAGGTTCATCCAGCTCACTTGAGACTACCTACAAGTAATTTAAACCAATGGAGTTAATACATTGTTAGTGTTGATTCTTTTTTATTTGCTAATTAGCTCATTAAAATAATGCATCTGCAGACAAGAACATTAAAAAATACACCCTACACTTTTCAACAGAGTGAGTAGTACATGTACCCTAAAAAAGAAGTCACTTTGGACATCGACGCGACCTCCAAAATGCAACTTTGTCTGCTTTCTATCACCACATTTTTATAAAATCTAATAATATTATGAAAGTACTTTTCGAGACAAATCTATGTGTATTATTTTCATATGTCCAATCTAAATATTCAAAGAAATATTTATAGCCAAGTTTATAATGTTTGATAGCACATAATCCAAAATGAATTCCTTCGTGACCGGAGGAAGTACTACGAGTAATTAAAGAAGTGAGTATATTGCACGGTTGGAGGAGTTATGGGTGATGCGTCCAGAGGTAACTAGCTTGATTCAGATGTTACTACTAGTTAATTCGAACGGACCTGCTTCTTGAGCAAGGACCAGGCATCTTCGGGCCCTAGCTTGTCGACATGGTGGTAGGGGCGCACGGCTTTCATCCCTCGGGCAACTCTTTCGTCTCTCGTGGTGACGAGGACTCGGCTGCCTAGAGCAACAGCGTTGACCAAGGGCGTTTCAAGGACATCCTCCCATGCTCCATGGCTCCACACATCATCCATCACCAACAAGAGCTTCTTCCCTGTCAAGGTAGCGATGAGGCTGGCGAAGCACGGCCATTGCTTTCTCCCCATGGTGGTCTCCACCGGCAAGGGTGATGGCAGTCCTGACCAGCTCAACCTTGTCGAAATCCTGGTTGACGCTCAACCATATCTTCTTGTCGAACTTATCCTTTATGGTGTCGTCATTGAAGACCTCTCGAGCGAGGGTGGTCTTGCCGATCCCACCGACGCCCACGATGGCGACCACCATGACGTTGCTGTTGCACTCCTTTTCTGCCAGCATCTCCACTAGCTCCCTCGTGTCCTCTCCAATCTTCTCCCCAACAACGCCTGACCGGACAGGCTCCCCCGTCGTCTCGCGGCTGGCAGCTGGGCGAGAGGCCGCATGCACCCTGCTGCTACGCTCCTCGTAGGAACCGAGGTTGACGAAGCTAAAGGCGGCACTCCGCTCCTTGATACCGCCAAGCCTCTGGTTGAGTGCCTTGATGCGGCTACCGATGTCGTGGGCTAAGAAAGGATCCCGCAGGCAGAAGAGAAAGGGGTTAAAGCACCCTATGTCCGCTGCCGTGGATGGACCACGCTCCATGGCCTTGAGCTGGCAGAGATCGAGAATGTCTGTGGCGTCGTACATGGCATCTTTGAGCTCCCTCACCCACCCCTGCACGCTTTGGTCAGTGATGCGCCTCCTCTCTGCATCAGCGAGGAAGTTCTTCAGGTCCCCAAGCTTGATGCCCAGGTTGTCGATCTCACTGGAGACACCAAGCAGCATGCCAACCTCTTCTCTTGCCATCTTCGTGAGCATGTTTTGGAGGTAGGACGCGAAGGCATCCAAGACCACCGCCATTACTTCAGGTTTGCTACCTGCCTTTTGCTGCGACAAAGTTAATCCAAATACTAGAAGCTATCCTCTTTATTACATTTCTTAGAAGAAAAGACGAGCATTAATTGCTAACAACAAGACAGAGCTATACATGCATGAAAAATTGTAAATCCGGCCGCACAAAATTTTAACCATGAGAGCAAAGCTCGGAGATCGGAAAGTTGGGGAGCTCGAGCTTGCAAGGTAGACAGAGAGGAAGCCAAGATTAGGTACGTACCTTGCCTTTGGTTGGAGAGATGGATGGGTCTTCACAACTTGCTCCAGAAAGTTCATTCCATATCTATCATAGAATGACCATCTGCGAAATGAAGCAAGCAAAAGATGTAATTAGTAATGGTGTAAAAAGAATGAACCAATACCTCATGTAGTTAGTTCACACCCGTATGTAATTAGTTGGTGAAGCAAGCTCAATACCAGTCTTTGTAGTCTGGTGCAAGAAAGAGATTTCACACCCATATGTATGTATCAAGCTTTAATTTACTGTGCAAAGAGCACCTCATTCTCCATTATTAGGTCTTAAGGATTAGAGAATATGGATCACGTGTGAAAAGGTGATGGAAAAGATGAGCGGTGCGATCGGTCAATACAAATTGATGAGAGGATCGCATTTGTGCGAGGCCGGCCGGCCTCCTTCTCTCAAGTGCTTGGTTTGCTTGACTGACCAAAGAAAGCTGCATGCTGCCAGCTTGAGAGCACAAGGAGGTGGCACTACAAAGCCTTCTAAATTCTATCAGCGAGAGCTAGTACATAATTAACAAAAGCTATCATCCTACATATGTATGCTTCGCTACAAAGTATATCTACTGGTACTACAATAAAAATAGTGCGATCCGTGAACAAAGCATAAGTAGAAATAGGCCTTCTTGATCCGTAAGTGACAGGCAACATGATATGCGTTTTGTAGGAAAAGACATGAAGATATTTGACATCCATATATGAAAGACATGATATTCCTAAAGTCCTATCAACTTTCATTTACCTTTTGTTTGGCATCGTGCAGAGAGCACCTCATTCTCCATTATTAGGACTTCAGGAATAGATAGAGAGTTAATACTGACCACATATGAAAAGGTGCTGGGAACAGAAAAAGAAAAAAAGAAAGAGAGACCCGATATGCCGATGGAGCATATGGGGTAGAATGGGATATGTTGTGCTGGCGCAATGATTGCTCGACCAACTTTAGTTTTTTAAGACACTCATTTTAGCGATGACTTTTGATTTTTTTTTCACTGTAGTTGGCTTTTTTTTACTGTAGCTGAGTTAGTGGATAGTGTAGTGAATAGTGAAAAAAAAGCTGAAACTTTTAGAAACCGAAACGAGCGGGGCCATATGTAGTCTCGCTTAAGGCACTGTTTAATTTAGTTTTTGATTTTTATTTTTTTCATAATTTATTAATTTTATCTTTTTTATTTTTTGGGTTATTTTTTGTTTTTTCTCTTTTTTCTCCGTATTCCTTTGCATTGTCTGTAATGGGTTAACATGTTTTTTATTTTTAATTTTTTTTAAATTTAATTATGCCAAATAAGCTAACTCAACTACAGTAAAAAAACCATAAACCAACACCGTTCTAAACACTCTCTACAAAAGACATCAATATTTCTCCTTTGAGGTTTTTGGATACCTTGTAAATTTTGCTTCGTATGAGCATCAAATTATACATCAATAAGATTGCCTTAACACAGCACACCGATAGTACTACAATAGTAAAGGTGATCTTTTGTTTATTTACTTTGCCTTGAACTTTACTCATGCTTTTAGGAAATCATGAATTCTATGCTACTTGTAAGTGTTGTATACTTAACCATGTGAGTATCGATGGACTCAATTTTCATACAATAATAGACTAAAGAATTGTCGGCCTATAAAAGCCCATAGAGAAGGCGCTGGCCTATTAAGGCCCACACTAGAGAAATTTCTGGCCCGTTCAACGTAAACCCCGGACAAAGCTAGCGCGGCCCGTTTGGATTCAAAATGACCACTAATTCGGCCCAGACCGAATTCAGCTAATTTTACGCCCCAACATCGGACACTGCTTAGACCAACATATGGTTAGCTCACCACGGCCCAGAACAAAAGTCGGCGAACAATTCAATTTCACTGACCTATCTGTTGACTACTTTCCTCCTAAAATAACATTCTAATGTATCTTCACACAGCACCAATGTCCCATCAAAAGTCCACATTAATACAATGTTAATATGTAATGTATAGCAGCAATATAGCAGACATAGCACATAGGTTGTATTCTTAACAGGCTTGCAAAATCATATTCATGAATGATTGAAAAATAATGGACTACCACGTAAGAAAAGTTGAATGTTGTATATAGCAGCAATATAGCTGACAGCTCATTAGTTGTATTCGTAAGAGGTTTGAAAAGCATATGCATAGGTGATGGAAAAGAAGATTGAAATTTCAAAAAAAAATGTTGAACTACTACATATGAAAATATGAATGTTGTATCTGGGGGGTTTTAGCTTATAACCATTGATGTGGGCATCTAGATGACTCAACTAGGGAATCATAGGGAGGATTGTTCGTGCCCATGGCCAATATAGCATACTCTGTTGTAGCGCCATGATCCCAATTTGACTGTTTTGAGTGAGTTCTTTGTTGAGCTGTTGGTTCACCATGTAATGTAACCTGCAGCATTCTCTTGGTTCAGGTCGTCCTCATCATTTGTTTCACGCCAATGATGAATTATCTGAGAGTTTAAACATTGCTTTATAATCGATGACACCTTAGACAACCTTGAGTTGTTGGAACAAGTAATCTCAGGTGTATGACACCTTTCGCAGGTGAAGTCATGAACTGAAGCTCAATTCGTATTCTCCCCCTTCCTCTATGTCCTATTCCTCTTCATCCCCTCGAACAGCACAGCCAAGTATAGCATGTAGGGTCACAGAGGAGGCTAAGAAAATGCAAAGAAAGTGCTTGTCTTCATAAAACTTTGTTGCTACCACGATATACAAAATTTTCTATGTTTCTATATGCCATTAGTACAAATTACACTTGTTTTACAGTGTATACATGGATACTGAATAAAAACCTTCAAGAATGAATAACCAAGCTAATGACTCCCTTTTTTTACAGCTATTAAAATGAAAATCACCAAACTCACACTGAACATGAGCATTGAGCAACATAAAAAAGAACCGAATCAGTGGAGTTGAACAGACTGCTGAATGGCAAAATGGATACCTACTTCAAATTGGGAGAGACCATGACGTAGAATGGAAGAGTCCCAAAGCAGTAAACATGTCAAACTAAAAACCCATATCCAATCCAAAATAACCCTTCACCACAAAGATGCAGCCAAACCCTTGGCAAGCACGAACGACCCGTAAAAGCCATTGAACTCAGAGAACTGCGCTGAGCTCTGTAGCTTTTTTTTTTTTTTTACCAAAACTCACTTTGTGCAAAGCGCTAAACCAATCAAGTCAGATTAAACTGGAATTTACGACATCAGGCACAAAAGTAGCACAAAACAATAAAAAATATCCATGTTTTGTATCAAAACAATGTGTTGACTTGGCCATTTCATCATTAGCTGGAAAAAGGTCCAGAATCCAGATGATTTTTCAGGATCAAAGCACTAGTTCCTATCAGATTTCCCCAACGCGTTGAAGCTCCTATCCTGCATGTAGCAACATGTACTCTAATTATCCAACAGTTCTACTACAAGGCCACATGTAGCATACTACATGAGTTCTGTAGCTTTTTTTTTAACCAAAACTCACTCTTGTGCAAAGCGCTAAACCAGTCAAGTCAGATTAAACTGGAATTTACGACATCAGGCAAAAAAGTAGCACAAAACAATAAAAAAAACTAGAATTTACGACATCAGTCATGTCAGGTTAAGGCTCATTAGGGTATGCTAATTGGCCCAATAACCTGGGTGCTACAAATTCAATACAAAATGGCATGACGACAATGTAAGAAATCCATAAGTGCGCTCACGACAATAGAGAGAGCGCAAGAACAATTAACAGCAAGAAATCCATAAGTGCGCTCTTAGCAACCTAGCAAGTCAAACGGCAACGATGCTAGCAAGCAGGCGACATAAAAAGACGAGAGGTAAAAAAGGTCAATCTTCGAACACCAAATAGAACAATTAACAGCAAGAAATCCATAAGTGCGCTCATAGCAACCTAGCAAGTCAAAGAAATCCATAAGTGCAGGTAGAACCGAAGAAATGCAGGTAGAAACTTACTGCTGTGCGTCTATTTGTGCCTCTAATAGATTTAAATATTCTGAACTGTAAGAAAATGGCGTGACGACAATGTAAGAAATTCATAAATGCGCTCACGACAATAGAGAGAGAGCAAGAACCTTGCCTGGATGCTACAATAGAACAATTAACAGCAACCTAGCAAGTCAAACGGCAACGCTGCAGGTAACACAAAAAGCCGAGAGGTAAAAAGGTAAATCTTCGAACACCAAATACAATTTCGGTCATGTCTCGGTTCCAATCCATAAAGGCTTTCTGGAAGAACAATGCAAGTCAACAACTCGCAAGCATTGATTGTGATTTGCTGAAGCGGCTGACAGCGAAACGGGGCCAACTTAAATACTCACACCGCCTATTCGAAGAGCAAAAGACCAACCTAAATCTTCCGCTCCTGTTTAGTACCACACCGCCTATTCGAAGAGCAAAAGACCAGATCAAATACTCGCTCCACACCGCCTTGCTTGCCGAGCCAGGTAGCGATGGCTTGTCACCCGAGCGGGGGCGCTAAGGTGGTGCGGATGCCTGGTGTGGCGCTCTGTGCCTGGGCATGCGGTTGCTTTACGCGGCCCGCCCGTTCCAAGTTGCGTAGTGGGCTGCAGGCGCTTGGGCGTAGGTCCGGGCGTCGTAGCACCTGGAGTGGCGGGGACCGCGTGAGGCTGGCTTCACAGAGCAGCGTATACCGTCCGCTTCCAACGGTGGAAGGATTACGGGCCGCTGCACCGCAGGCCCGCTTAGGCACATGTGCCCTCTTTGGCAGACCACCATCTTTTTTCCTCTTTTCGCTTGATCACGTACTAACAAGTTATTTGTGGTTCGTAAGAAGAAAGAGAAGCAGATCTATTCTATACCTCGATAAGTGCCAATATTGGAAAAACAAAACCGAAGAATAGATCCCTATCCCTCTTTGTTTATCATTCCAATCACCGATTCCTTTTTCTTTATTCAATCTGTCTTACCTTCCTCTTAGATATAACCTTTCAATCTATATGTATTATTTCAATCTACGTATTAATTGAATACTATATAAGAAAAAAAAAGAAGCAACAAATACAAGGGCCATCTAACCCCGTAATCTGTACACATCTTTTTGTGCCTTTGTGTAGCCATGTTGTTAGGTGACATCCGAGCAGATGGACGCGAAAGATCAAAATTTTCAAGCATTTCATTTGATTGTGGTAGACATCCATGCAAAATCTTGTCACCAAGCGTGCCTGTAATCTGTTGGTACTTGATGGGCCTAGTGGTTCGACAACACTAAATAGCCCCGAGATGTATTGGCACCATAGAACGTTTGTTTCTCCCAACACTAACGTGTACTCTGGAGTCTGGACGCTCATCGTCCATTGAAGTCCATATACAGGCTTAGGAAAAAATTGGCCCATCAAGGTCAGCAATATAGAAACTTGCGGCCGAACGAAACAACATTTCGGCCGACAAAAAGCACACAAAGAAGGCTCTTTTGGTCTGGAGTTAATTTGCAGGAGTCGTTTGCCCAAGTATGTTTGCACTGTATATGTTAGCAAACCTTCCATTTGATTAATCGCCGAATCTCATGTCCCGCCGTAATTGCTGATAATGATTTAAGCATGCATCCACAAGCACATGTCGAGGAAGAAACACTAGTACTATCTAGTGTCCATGGAGCTCCTTGTTCCGTTCGTGCTCGCCTCGCTTATTGTAGGCCTCATCGACTCCGCCGCCGCCGCCGCTCCCCAAGACGCACCACGCAACGGCGGCTTCAGCATGCCCCGGATGGAACAGCACCATCCACGTAGACGGCGACGGCTTCCTGGCTCCATATGGCTGAGCTTGTCCCACTCGCCTGCATAGGCCTTGACATGCTCCATATGGCGCCTGAACTTGTCCCACTCGGGCCAGATTGTCCCGCAGACAGAGGTGAGCAATTCTAGGTTGCAGTGTAGCTCCAAATGCATTGGCTTTACATCTTGCAGGTATCCCGGGAGTGTTTTCATGTTGAAATCCCACAGCTCGAGACTTTGGAGTGCAAGCATGCCCTCCAATACCTTTAGCTTTGGGCAGCGCCTGATGTCAAGCTTTTGCAGTTTGGGGAGATTAGTGATCCTAACGTACGACGACCCGACTATGCAGCATATGTTTGCCGGCGTTGAACCGTACCTCCGGGAGAAGGAAGGTCTGGTCTACAAGGTGCTCATTCATGTCACGGAGCTCCTGATTTTCGTTCGTGATCGCCGTCCTCCGACGAACCCTCGCCACCGTCTGCCGACATGGATGACGCCACGACAGGCATGCATCCTGACAGAGGATATGGTGAATCCTCAGGACAGGGTCTGGTGGTCACAGGGTTCCCGCCAAAGTAGTCACCACGGCGGCTCCCACGGCCCTCAGTTCCCTCAGTCCTCTACCGGTAGGTCACCACCGCTCCATGGTGATGCAAGCCGTCCATCGAACCAAGCGACACAGTTCCCCAAGTCCATGCAAGAATCTTACGGTGAAAGGCTCTCTACTCTCCCCATGTCTACACAGCAGGTTGCTGTTTCGAGTAGCCCGGTCTTAACCACCCCCATCAAGCCAGCTACAGCCAGAACTTGGGTCCAAGCCGTGGGATCCTCTCGATCCTACAGCAGAACTCCTACAGATTCACTCAAAAGATTTGGGCTACCGATCGTTGGGTCTTATCCCCAATTGTGTACAGCCGCCTATGTACACGACAAAGTAACTCCGCAGCCTCTCCGGTGCTTGGAACGGATGACAACCATTACTTGTAGCCAACTGCAGCAATAATCCGGCACTTCCTCGCCTTGGTCAGTAGCCCAGTCCAAGCGCCTTCGGCTCCAAAGTTATCTTGGCAGGTGCTTTCAGCTGAAAGCCCAAGTCCAAGGCACAGCACCCGACAAAAATATGCTGCATAGTCGGGTCTTCGGTTTCCTTGACCATTTGGATGCTAACGTATTAACTCATTCTTGCCATCAGAACAAATGATCTGACACAACCCAAACACTCGTATCTCTGTTTCCTTCTGTAGCATTGCGTGAACTATCATAATGCTCACCAGCTTAATAAAGTCCTAATACAAATCATAATGTCACGTATAAGTATAAACGGTAGAGCCAGCAAGCCACGCTTCCGTTGGGTTGGCAAAGGTGTGACACAATCAAAATGTCGAAGCCGTTACGCAGCGATAGCTTCCATTGACTCGCCTCTCCTGTCAATCTGCAAGCGTGTGCAGTGTATCATTATGATTGTTCGATGCATGCTGCTTGTGGGTGTCACTTAATTGATTGCCCTTATCAAAAAATTTTTGATTGCGTAGTCTGGCATCGCAATAGTTTCACACTTATATTCTTGATTCGCTCTATCTCTCCTTTTTTTTTTTGCATCCTCTACCTTACCATAGATTAAAAATAAAAAATCATGATGATGAGGGAACAGTGATGTGCTGCAAAAAATCGCAAGGAATACAAAGGGCTGGTGCACGTGTACCAAGAAAAGGCATGGTCCTGGTCTGGTTGAAAATGATCGAGGGCACTTCATTTGCCTCCTTGATTTTCTTGCCTTCCTCTCCTGTTCTTCCGATCGGAGTATGGCTCCTATTCCTCTTCATCCTCTGATGCTGTTAAGAGAAATGAAACGATGGGAAACAAATTCAGACCCAAGCGTACAGATGAAAGATGGAATCAACATGCGGAAATTAAGGAAACAAATTAAATGAACAGAGCAAGCCAACAAATTAAGATGAAGCAGCTGGTGTGCTAATTTACCTCCAGATATGGAAGAGCGGCTGATGTTTGTCTCCAAGTTATATGGATCTCTTGTGTACAGCATGTACCATCTTCTCGATTGTCTCCATCGTCGGCATAGGCCTTGACATGATGGATATGACTCAACCTTTCCCACTGGGGCCAGATTGTCCCGCGGCTATAGAGGTGAGCAACTCTAGGCTGCGCCTAGCTCCAAATGCCTTGGGTTTACATCTCGCATGTATTTTGGGAGCGTTTTCATGTCGTAATCCTCCAGCCCGAGCCTCAGAGTGCAAGCATGCCCTCCAATACCTTCAGCTTTGGGCAGCAGATGATGACAAGCTTTTGCGCTTTGGGAAGATTAGTGATCCTCTCGAGGTCGGGGTTCTCATAGACCACAAGCTCAACGAGAAAAGCAAAGTTCTCTAGAGAGTTGAGGTGCTGCACATTGCGCACGTGTAACATTTTCAAAGCCCTTGCATGGGAGGCAAGGCCAGAGGAACATGCCTCAACTTGCAACCCTTGATAAAAAGCACCTCTAAGACAGCATGGCTTGCACTTGCTCCTCCCACTCCCACTCCTCCCATTCCACCATTCCTATTAAATTCATCGTGTGCAACCTCGGAAACATAGCCACCGGGATGAAGGGTGGTGACTATGGTGATGGTAGAGTCATTGCAGAATTGCACCCAACACGCTTGATGGTGGAGCGTGGTCGATCCGAAAGAACGCAAATAGGGAGCCGACACAAGCCATCAGCGCTTGGGTGCAGCGAGCCAGTCCCACATCATTAGAATCCTCAAGTTCTTTAGAGGTGCCGCTGCATCGACATCATCCACATTGGGAGCCACCGACCAAAATATCCATGGATTTCAAGATGATCCAAGCACGGAGCAGACAAAGCTCATCAAACACCTCCTCAATTCGTCGTAGCTCTTCCTCAAAAATGCCTTCTCCTCTTTAACCAGCCCATCATCTCCCAATCTACTTGTGCAGCATAAGCACAGATTGAAAAGATGCGCCTTTTCACCAAGCTCGGCCTTTGCGGCAAACGAGGCAGAGATACATTCTCTAGACCCTCTAACTGAGAAACCCGAAATGGAAAAGTGGCCCCAACTCTTCCAAACTACACCAATCACCATCTATGTGTGCTGGAAACCCAAATAATTTCCTCAAATTTGTTAGACCACGGATACCCCTAGGTACATCTTTTATACTTGTGTTATTAATGCTTAGAAACCTCAAACGCCAGATCTTTACCATGCTATTAGGAAGTTTTACCAAACTTTTACAACCATAAAGGCTAATGTGTGTAGAAATTTCATCTTGCCGATGTTTTCCGGTAATCCGGATATATCGATTCTCTTAGAGATAGATACCTCAAGTGCTTGAGATGATACAGAGAATCAATTAATGCAAAGAACATTTGCAGATTCTATATGTAGAGTTCGTGAGGCTTGATAAAGTAATCAACGAACCACCGTGCTTAATCTTTATATGGCCAATTGATATTAGTGTTCTCAATGATTTTTGTGCATGTAAAAACTCCACTCTAACTCATCCGACTCAATCCTTTGCTTTCTAGAGACAACCAAGAAATTTCGTGAACTAAGTTTACTAATAATATCAGTTTCACCATCGTGAGATACTAGTGCTTCGTCTTTGGCCATATCCTGAGCAAATGAGCGAACAACATCATGCATGTTGCAAATACATTGATCAGCGTACGTTGTATCTGGCTCTATAAGGTTCCTCGATATTAGCTCCTTGTAGCACTCGCTTCCTAATTCTTCAAATTCATCTGGGTTTCCTTGAAGAAATCCTTCACAAATCCACATGCTAACAATTGTATCAACAAAGAACTCTGTAGTTTTAGGGAGAAGGGAGTAGTCAGTAAAGCACTGTTTCATATAAGGAGGCAAGTCTTCATAGCTCAAATATATTGCATAGTTTAGCTCTTGGGGCATTTCGGATACCGACCATGTAGAATCATTAAGAACCTTCTCCCAATCACCTCGTCGTTTCTCCTTTTGGCACAAGAGTCCTCCCATTACTTTTACTGCAAGCGGTAAACCATCACATTTTGCTATAATTTTCATTCCAACATCCTTTAGCGTATCAACATCAGGTTCATCTATCTCACTTGATACTACCTGCAAGCGGTTAAACCCATCTAATTAATATCAATTAGTATATTGGTAGTGGCTTGCGCCAATTTTTTCCTAATAAAAAACTAACAAAAGTCAGTGCACTAGTAAATTGAATTGTCAAATGGACCATAGAATTGTGCGTTAATTATATAAAGCTACGATCACGCAGACAGATATCTTGATATCACCGTGAAATTAATGAGTAGATATATGTACTGGCAGCATAAATTAATGAGCTGGCCACTCAAGTAGCTACCACGTGACTAACGTGCGCACCGACACATCGTGCTTATTAGTTTCCGTAAATCTCCCGCTCACTAGCTGCTCATTAATAAATATATATTCATAAGACCAGTGTTTCTTTTTTAAAAATACTTCATCCGTCCAAACTTATAAGGCCTATTTTTTTCTTAGCACATAAACCAAAAAGATAATAAAAATAACTAGATTACACCTAATTATTATCTCTAACTACTATATTTAATACATGCATGTAGAGACTGGTAAATAAAAGTGTATATCTATTAGAGGTATAAAGAGAACATCACACTAATTTTACATTATAATATGAAATACGTCTTATATTTACAGAAAAATCATTTAAAAATACATCTTATAAATAATTTGGACGAAGGGAATAGGGTAGAAGATCTGTCATTGGCTAGAAAAAAAGAAAGAGAATAAAACTCTTAGGGCAAAAAGACTAGTGCTTCCATGGAGGTGGATTTCTTTCCGGCATGGGCATATGCATGTACCTATCTACCGTTCATCTGTCTTCGAGATATGTGCACGTATATCGAGGGGAATAGGAAATACGACTGAAATAGGCAGTGTGTACACACGATCGACGAAACACGCCGGGCGCTGTCCTCTGCCTGAGCAGCGCAACCGTTGTCCGTCCTCTGCCACATCGAGCCGACCCCATGCCACCGGCCGCCAGATCCGGGCTCGTCGGCTCATCGAGCCACCACCATCCTCAGCGTCGCGACCCTACTCCCGGCCACTGGAGAGAGTGAGAGAGGAGGGGAGAGAGAGAGAGAGGGAGGAGAGAGGGCGGAAAATCTGGTTCAATTTATTTAGAAAAAGAAAAGTTTGCACAAAAAAATTGTAAGAATAATATTGTATGAACAAAAAATTTTAAGAATAATTTTGTATGAACACGAACAATTTTGTACAACCGAATTAATTTTGTTCAAAAAACTAATTTTGTACAAATTTTGAACAAATTAATTACGAATAATTTTGTACGATAATCTGTGCTTCTATATATGCTATCCTAAAAGGCAATATATGCTATCCTAAAAAGCAAAAGGCACAAATTAATTAAGAACGCATCGAGGGCCCAAATTAAATTTCAACCATCCACTACTAGCGATATAGTTTTAGGGTTTAATAGATCGTAAATGAACCGCATAGTGAATAAATAAATAAATTAGTAACTGACCTGCTTCTTGAGCAAGGACCAGGCATCTTCAGGCGCTAATTTGTCGACATGGTGGTAGGGATGTACGGCTTTCATCGCTCGGGCAACCGTGTTGAGCCTTGTGGTGACGAGCACTCGGCTACCGGGGCACCGTAACTGAAGGAGCCTTGAGAAAGTTGTTCCATTCTTCTGGCCTCCACATGTCATCCAACACTAGAAAGAACTTCTTGTCCTTGATGGCGTTGACAAGGGCCGGCACAAGTAGGGACCTGTCTCGAGTGCCAGCGCCTGGGAGGTCCCCGTTGGCGGCGGTGATGGCCGTCCTCAGCAGCTCTGCCTCGTCGAAGTCTTGTGTGACGCTCAGCCATATCATCTTCCTGTCGAACTTGTGTTGGATGGCCTCGTCGTTGAAGACCTTCTTGGCGAGGGTTGTCTTGCCGATCCCGCCGACACCCACGATGGCGACCACCATGATGCCATCATTATTCTCCTTGTCCCCCTCCACCTTTGTCACCAGCTTCTCCACCAGCGCTCTAGTATCCTCTTCGATCTTCTCCCCAACCACGCCCGACCGGTCCAACACCTCATCCGTCTTCCGCTCATGTGAAGAAGGTTGGGCTCGGGCCATCCTCCGGTCCTGGTAGGTCTCCAGCTTGATGAAGTTGAACCCAGCACCCGTCTTGCAGATGTCGTCCAGCCTCTGGTTGAGCTTCTTGATGCGGCTGCCAATGTCGTGGGCGAAGAGCGGATTCCGCAGGCAGAAGAGCAAGGGGTTGCAGCAACCCATGCCTGCCGCGGAGGACGCGCCCTGCAGTTGATCCATGGCCTTGAGCTGGCAGAGCTCGAGGATGTCGGTGGCGTCGTACATAACGTCCTTGAGCTTCCTCACCCACCTCTGCACGTGCTGGTCGGTGATGCGCTTCCTCTCAGCGTCGGCAAGGTAGTCCTTGAGGCTCTGCAGCTTCTCCTCCAGGTTGGCGATCTCGCCGGAGACACCGAGCAGCATGCCCAGCTCTTCTCTCGCCACCTGGGCGAGCAGGTCTGCGACGTAGGATGCGAAGGCATCCAGGACCATCGCCATGGCACCTCTCGTGTGGCGCGCGCGCGGTAGATGAAGCAAGCAGGCTAGCCAGATCAAAGCAGGACAGTAGTTAAGAGCTTAAGCACCCTCCTGGCTACAAAGGAATGCATCGCAACGCAGCTCTCTCTAAGTAGTTGGCTTTGGACAGGGAATGGATGACGATGCGATGGAGGTGTGTGTACTTAAGCCCATGCGACCGACTGTTGTCCGGACTTGAAGAGCGGACTTAAAACCCCAGTGAATGGGTCGAGTATTAGTGGAGCG
This sequence comes from Melocanna baccifera, assembly GCA_036346265.1. Taxonomy (NCBI): domain Eukaryota; kingdom Viridiplantae; phylum Streptophyta; class Magnoliopsida; order Poales; family Poaceae; genus Melocanna; species Melocanna baccifera. Next base: position 197,426 of record JAYEVJ010000185.1, on the reverse strand, counting down.
GAGCTCTGCTCGATTGGGAGCGACAGCTCACACGCTGGATGGCTAAGACAGCTATACGTGCACGAAAAATTGCAAATCTGCTCTGCAATAACAAAGGAGTGACTGATAGATGTCTCGAGTGTTGTTGGGGTCTTTCGTGTACATGGCATAACATTTCCTTAGAACGTCACCTGCATAGGCCTTGCCTTCTTATTTGTTAGATACATGTGGCGGCGCTCTCCGGCTTCAGGCTTCGGCGGGAGGCTTCGAGTTCTGATTTTCTAGCTAAAATTAGTTAGGTTTTTTGTTAAGAAAATAAAACTATTATATCATAAAAAAGTTAAAATAAATTGAAATTAGAAATCAATGTATTCCAAGTGATTTCTAATTTAAATAAGCTAAAAATTAAAAAAAACAAAACCTTAAGCTAGTTGGAGCAGTGTCGAGTGGTAGTCCCCCGATTAAGGCTGTAAAAAAAGCTCAAGGTTCGTGAGCTACTTAAGTTCGGTTTGTTCTAGGTGCGATTTGAGCTCGGCTCAAGTTTTAAATGAGCCGAACTTGAGCTTGATTTCGAGCTCACGAGTTTCATCGAGCCGAGCTCGAATAGTTTACGAAGCTCAATTCGAGTTTAAATAGTGATATATATTAACTCTTACCAAACTTATTCAAGTCAAACTCGAGCTTAAGCTTTTTTATTATTAAAAATTAATATATATTTAAATTATTTTAATTATTATTAAATTTACTGGAGCTAAGCTCAAACAAAAACCTTTCTTACTTTTAAAATGCATGTATCGCAGACTTAGGCCCCGCTCACTTTGGAGATTAAAACACTGTTCAGCTTCGAATATCAGAGCAATGATCGAACATCAGTAGCATTTTTGTCACGTAGTGAAATTTTTTTGTTTTTGGTTTTTTGTTCCGCTTTTTTCATATTCCTTTGCATTGTCCGCACTAGACTAGCGAGCCGTTTTATTTTTACATTTTTAAAATTTAATTATACCTAACATACCACTCGATTCTGATGATTTTTCGATTAACTACAATATTTTTTAATAAAAACTAAAAACCATTACTATTCTGATCACCTCCTTAGCATGCAGCAGGCGATCAGTAGTACTACTGATTAAGGCCCATCCGATCGACTGTCCGGACTTGCAGATGGGACAAGTCTAAGGTCATTCCGAACGGGTCTACAGTAAATGCACTGAACGGGTCGAGTACGGACCAAGGCTACGGTCGCTGGATCAGTAAATGCAGCTCTGCTCGATCGGGAGCAACCGCGCACAGGCTCGATGCCAAGGAAAATGCTCATTGACACCACGTGCCATGCCAACATGCCTGCGTTCGTTTTGTCTTTTACGCTTTGGGTTTTACTTATGCTATAGTATTTTTTAAAAAACAGTATATTTTAAAGATATTTTTAAGATAAGTTCTAAAGATAAATTGTAGTTATACAACACATAACTATGTTTCAATTATCAGTGTTAGAGTTGCAGTGGTGGATCCAAAATTTTTAGAATGGGTATTCGGCTTTAGAGTTAGATGATACCGATACATCGATATCGTGATACGTGTTTCCTCTAAAATACCGATATAACGATACATGTATATAGATATAATAAAAATATAGAAAATAATGATTTCTTATGAGAAAATAGGCTAAATAATGCTAACACAATGATATGAATTAAATAGCAAATTATAAAAATTAATGGCGCTTGTATATCTTCCTTATCCTACTTTTTTTGCTCTTTTAGCTCTCTCCTACACAAATTTTAAATTTACAAACTTCTTCATTTTTAAAAGCTCAAAGATTTATAAAATCAAATAATTGATTGTTACGATTTAACAAGATTTGAATGCTATGTGCAACCTCGCACATATCTTGAAGTACCCAATGTTGCAATCCTTCCCGAATGTCTCAAAATCTATAAAATCAAACATATGAAATATAAATGAGAAATAAAATGAGAATATTGAACATGATTGGTCTCACCAAAGCAGATATGTCTATATGAGGTATCGATCAATAATCATTATACTCTCCTCCATCATCCTGCTTTAAATTGAACACAAGGAAGTAGCTCCCTAACACTACACAATGCTTGTTAGAACAACATTGACACAAATCAAAGACTATACATGCAATCGTTACTCTACTTAACTAGCACAAAACAAAATCTGAACAATTACCACGTATCACAAAACTAGAGGATCACATGAAAAATTAACTACCGCTGCCAACAAAACTTGCATCCACAAACAATTGACATGAATTAAACCGAAGAAAATCTAACAATTCACAAAACCTTAACCACATCCACATTTTCAATTCCACATATCATAGTTACAGAACATCTCCACATGCACATACACACATTCAATCCACATACATCATAGTGCAAAAATTAACAGTCAACAATAAACAATTGATGTGAACAGTAATTAAGAACAACAAAGAGATAGAGGAAATGCTGAATTAGAGAAGGGATTGGAGTGAACCGAGAGAAAGATACCGATGCAGAGGTAGCCGGGGTTGGACCGTTGGAGAAGATGAAGCAGTTGGGGGATCAGCCGGTCAGTGAAGATGTGGTCGGGGTAAAAGCAAACGGCATCAACGTCAGAGTTGCGGACCCACACGGTGGTGGCTCAATCGGAGTAGGCTCAACGGGAGCTCGTCGTCGGCCATGGAGGCAAAGGCGGAGCAGTGGAGGTCGACGGTGTGGAGGTAGTGAAGGCGCAGGGGAGAGGGAGGAGTTCGTGGATCTGGAAGAGGAAGTGGCGCAAATCTGGAAGAGGACGGAGGCGGTGATGGGATGGCACCGAGACCGAGTGGATCTGAGGGCGGAGGGCCATTGGCGACTGGCGAGTCTGGCCCAGCATCGCCGGCGCTGGTCGTGAGGATTGAGGAAGAAGGGAGGGGAAGAGCAGAAGCAACCGAGGGCGTCGGGGCAAAGGGAGAGGAGCCGAGCAACGGGGCGAGGGCGACTATGGGCGGCCGAGTCTGGCGGCTAGGGTTTTGCCGTTGGATGGAGATGAGTCTGGGGAGTGGGGAGAGCGTGAGAGTGGGCGGCCGGGGGGTAATGTGGAATGGAGATGGGGAATGGGCGAGCGCAAGCGCGGTGGCGGCCGAGGTGGGGAAATGCGGAATGGAGATGGGGAATGGGGCAAGCGCGAGAGTAGGCCGGCCGGCCGGGGGGCGGGGGACCGGCCTTTTGGACTAAATTGGACTGAAAATAGTGAATTTGGCCCAACTATATATATATATATATATATATATATTATACCTTATATATATATATATATATATATGCTAAAAAATTAGGGTATTCAGCTGAATATCTTTGAATTACTGTAGATCCACCCCTGTAGAGTTGTATAACAAAAATAATTGTATCTTTAAATATAAACAAGTATGGTTGAATCTGGCAGCACAATTGCGCAGACAATTCAGCTAGTTGATTGATGAATTTGTTATCTCTAATCTCCACCATATCATTGTGTTATAATATCCCCGTGACTAAATCGCATGTTTACGTTTTATTCTTGTCTTAAAAAGAAGTCCACGCTGCATACTTGCCCCCTATTTTGAATGATATTCGTCTTTATCCTTCTGACATCGAATACATTGGATTCCAAAGAGGTCACGCTAATCCGACTCAGCGTTTGGTGGATGAAGACGACCCAAAAACTATCCTAAGTTTCGAGTCATAGTTTTGCACAATCTACGTCTTTTTTTAATATATAAATGCACTCTAGCTTGTTTGGTTCAGGCAGTTTTAGGGGCCGATCAGAACGGAGATAAAAACACTGTTTAGCGATTAAAACACTGTAGCAGCGATTAAAACACTGTAGCGCTTTTATCACGTAGTGAATTTTTTTTGTTTTTTTGTTTTTTTGTGTTCCGTTTTTTTTTCTCATATTCCTTTGCATTGTCCGCACTAGACTAGCGAGTCGTTTTTATTTTTATATTTTTTTTAAAATTTAATTATACCTAACATGCCACTCAGCTACAGTATTTTTTCAGTCAGCTACAGTATTTTTTCAGCAAAAACTAAAAGCCATCGCTATTCCGATCACCTGATCATATATACTCGTCATGCCGGTAGGTGGTTACCATGCAGGAGACTTCAAATCATGCAGTCATGCATGCTCGTTGGAAGCCATGGCCGCCTGTTGGTTCCAACGTAAGCAGGTCGAGCAGGTCGACCATAAGGGATGCGCAGGGGACGACGCTTCCATCTCACTCGAGAAAAAAATTCTTCCATTGCGCATCTGCCCTGAAGGTCTCCTCAACCTTGCACTCTCGGACCGGCGAACTGTGAATTCTACGGCAGCATGGTTGTCGGGTATTCGAAGCTCCATGATTGTAATCCCACCCTTGATCTAAGATCTTGATCGTTTCGATTTTTTTCGACTTCAGTTTCTAGTTTCAGTTTTTTTTTACTATTCACTACACTATTCACTAACTCAGCTACAGTGTTTTTTCAGTTAGCTACAGTATTTTTTTAACCAAAAATCAAAAGCCATCGCTATTCGATCACCCCTAAATAAAACCACTCTTTTCCTAAAAAACCAACATAAAGAAACCTGCATACAAGACTTTATGTAGTTCAAGTAGATTGTAAAATCCTCCCAAAAATGCCAAGTCAAGGATTTGTTGCTGGTTCACCATCTTCCTTGACCGCTGTGTGGTCTGTGTTCTGTATATAGTATAGTGAGAGGTTGGCCACTGCTAAATTAATGACCCACGCATCTAGGCGGCTAGCTCGAATTGATTGATTAGCCAACGGAGGAAATTAAGCTGAGGTCACTGCGGTTTTATATGTGCAGTAGTAGGTAACCCAGCATAAAGAAGCTTGCGGACAAGACTTCAGGCTACCTTTTTTTTAAGTTATGGTTGATAATTTTTATCTATAATATAACTTTTATTTATGTTATTTTTTAGATAGTAGCAGATTGAATCGGGAAGCAAATTTTAAAATTCTGAAAATATCGAGTTAAGGAGTTTAAACCGATAGATTTAGAGAGCACTTGAGCACTATTTTGTTAAAAAGAACTGAAATGTTGAATCATCAAATCAGCATCCAATGAATCTCATCCGTCTCCCCAAATCATTTCTTAACAAAAATAATTGAATCTTTAAATATAAACGAGTATTGTAGAATCTAGCCGTAGACAATGTGGCTAGTTGATTGATGAACTTGTTCTCCCTAATCTCCATGATATCATTGTGTTACAATAACCCCATGAAGGTCTCCTCCACCTTGCACTGTCGGGTCTGGTGTCCTCTGCTATGGACCCGCGAACTGTGAATTCTACGGCAGCGTGGTTGTTGGGTATTCGAAGATCCATGATTGTAATCATACCATTGATCATTAAATAAAATCCTCTCTTTTCTCTAAAAAAAATACCCCAGCACAAAGAAACTTGCAGAAAGACTTTATGTAGTTCAAGTAGCAAGTGGAGTAATTGTCAAATCCTCCCAATGCCAAGTTAAGGGAGTGCTATTGGTTCACCGTCTTCCCTGCTGTGTGGTCTGTGTTCTATATATTATATTAGTGACAAGTTGGGCATTGCCCAAAAAACATTCGAGCTAATATCTCTCTATCTATAATCTCTATTATAAACAATTAAGATTTAAAATTTTCAGCAAAAATTATAAACCACAGCTTACAAAGAACATACAACAGGGAGCTGAGCCAATCCAGAAGTTTCCTAGAGAGACGTGAGCGGGCTTTATGTGCCGACGAGACACGTGTAGCCAGGCACGGACGCGTGGTGTTGGAAGACAGGATGATATTTGCAGCACCGACGAAAGCAGGTATATACACGCATGGTGTAGCATGCACATACATACGCGCATGCATACATGCAATACTTTATTGGAGTTGTTACTAGCACATCATGGAATACGTGTATGCATGGAGTTTTTCTTGTGATACAAATCACGAATGGACTAGAAATAGGTTGGAAATAGCACGAAAACTGCTAATAGACCAGATTTGGCCCAAGATACATATAGGCCAGGCCTCTTCTGGTTTTCGGCTGCACGGACACCCATCCATCCGGGAGTTCGTCTTGAAGCCCGGAGTTATCCAAGAAATCGCTCTCTAGGTCATAACATTTCCTTAGAATGTCACCTGCATTACATAGGCCTTGCCTTCTTCTTTGTTAGACACAGAAGGCAAGCCTCCGATTTGATCAAGGAAATCGAACAGAGTTAGTTATGATGTTTGATACAGGGGAAGCATAGGACTTTCTTTGAGTTGTTTTTCTTCTTTCTTTCTGGCTGTTCATACACATACATCGAATGATCCACAAATCTAAATTGACCAACGTGTAGTAGATTACTTGCGTGTGCAGATTTCTCCGAGAGTACGAGTGTTCGCTGTGCGTGCGTGCTGCAATTATGCGAAGCCTAAGGTTCTTCTTAGCTGATGCATCTGACGAATCAACGTTGACTTGAATGTTTCGTTCGTGAAGATCAATTTATGTTCCAATTTAGTTACTTCCTCTGACTCTTGTTGTATTCTTCATAAAGTATGCTTGTCTCTTTTTCCCCGCCGTACTCAAACATGCACGTATGTTTGTCCGTTCTGTTCATTCAAACCTTCCAGATATTTGTTACTATAAGTCTATAACCTACCTCTGGTAATGTTAATTCATATTCTGATTTTGTTAGTTCACGTGATTCTGTTTGATTGAGCTCCAGATGCTTTGCAAAGTAGAGGTTTATGGTGAGCCATTTAACCTACAACAAAATATTTCTATTGTTCCCCTGTTTAAGTTAGTCCAAGTTAGTTCCTGCCACTTAACACCAATTTTAGCAGAGGGCAGGATCTGTATTATTTCAATCCGAAGCACTGGGGCCTGATCAGGTGTGCCTTGCATACAAAAATGCAGGTGGCAATAGAGGAAGAGGTGGTTATGTCATTCTTGACAAAAATGTCTTTCTGGGATTTCAGTGGTTTGCAACATCACGTGGTATGTTTCGAGAACATCATATCTCGTGTTTTAGCCAGACATACACACAAAAGGAAAATACATGTAGAAAACATACACTTTATCTCATTGCTTTGGATCAATTCCTTCGACGGTGAGTACTTCGCCATGGGAAGCACGAGCGAGACGACCAGCGGGAAATGGTTTATCATATGTAGCTTAAGAAACAGGCATATTTTGTTAAAAATAGGCCCATAGAGTGAGACCTATTTTCTTAATTTCAAAGCATGCAAAATTGGACAAGATGGAGAAGACTAATTTATAAGGTGAAGTCTATACCACTCCTTAAATTATAGATGGTATTAGGAAAGCTTTGGCTAATCACACGTACGCGCGTATTCGTGTATTTCATGTGAAAATCGAAAAGAATGACAAAGTCGCTGCTTAATTTTCCGCTTTTCCTTAATTTTATTCTCCCCTTTCTCAATTGTTTTTCCGCGTACGTTCTATTCCCCTTCATCCCCTGAAACAACACAGTCAAGAGAAATGAAAAGTTGGAAATATTTCTTTCAAGAACTAGAAGGAAAAGTAGGAAGTGTGTTTATACTTTAGCATAGGGATGAAAGATGGAATCAACAAATGGAAATTAAGGAAGCAAATTAAATGAATAGAGCAAGTGAACAAATTAAGATGAAGCAGGTGTGTTAATTTACCTCCAGATATGGTAAATCCGGAAGAGCTGACAACAATATTTGTCTCCAATTTGTATGGAACTCTTGTGTACAACACATACCATTTCCTCTGCTTGTCTCCATCTGCATAGGCCTTGACATGCTGGATATGATTCAACCTTTCCCACTCTAGGTTAGACTCTCCCTCGGCTATGGAAGTGAGCATTGCTAGGCTGCAGTGTAGCTCCAAATGCCTTGGCTTTACATCTTGGAGGTATCCCGGGAGCATTTCCATGTCGTAATCCTCCAGCTCAAGCCTCTGGAGTGCAAGCATGCCCTCCAATACCTTCAGCTTTGGGCAGCCCCTGATGTCAAGCTTCTGCAATTTGGGGAGATTAGTGATCCTCTCGAGGTTGGGGTTCTTACACAGCTCAAGCTCAACGAGAGAAGTGAGGTTCTCCAAAGAGTTGAGGTGCTTCACATTGTGTACGCGTAACTCTTTCAAAGCCCTTGCATGGGAGGCAAGGCCAGGAGGAACACGCCTCAACTTGCAGCCAATGATAACAAGCTTCTCCAAGACAGGCATAGCTTGCACTTGCTCCTCCCACTCCCACTCCTTCCATTCCACCATTCCTACTAAGTTCATCTTGCGTAGTCTTGGAAATGCAGCTGTGGCCTGGGATGAAGGGTGGTGATTATGGTGATGGCAGAGCTGTTGCAGGAATTCAGACCCAACACGCTCAATGGCTGGAGCGCGGTGGATTTGAAGGAGCTGTAAACAGGGGAGCCGACACAAGCCATCAGGGAGTTGGGTGCAGCAGGCAAGGTCCTCCATCATTAGAACTCTTAGGCTCTTGAGGGATATGGCTGCTGTCGACAACATCCATTTTGGGAGCCACTGACCAAAATATCCTTTGATGTAAAGATAATCTAAGCAACACGGAGGGCAGAGCTCATCAAACACCTCCTCAATTCGTTGCTGCTCTTCCTCAGAGACGTCTTCTTCCTCTTTGACCAACCCATCATCTCCCAATCTGCTTGCGCAACATAAGATCAGATTGGTAAGATGCACCTTTTCACCAAGCCTGGCCTTTGCGGCGGACGAGGCATCAGATACATTCTCCATACCCTCTAACCCAAGAGCCCTGAGCTGGGAAAGTGGCCCCAACTCTTCCAAACTACACCAATCACCATCCTGAGCTTGAAACCCATGTAGTTCCCTCAAATCTGTTAGACCACAGAAACCCCTAGGCACATCTTTTACACTTGTGCCAGTAAGGCTTAGATATCTCAGCCTCCCTAGCTTTACAATGCCATCAGGAAGTTTCACCAAACTTTTACTACCACGAAGGCTAATGTACTGTAAGAACTTCATCTTGCTAATGTTCTCTGGTAGTCTAGATATATCGGTGGATCTTAGGGACATATACCTCAGGTGCTTGAGTTGGTACACAGATTCAACCAATGCAGCAACATTTGCAGACTCTATATGTAGAGTCCGTAGTCTCGAAAAAGTAATCAGCGAATCACTAGGCTTAATCTTCAACTGACCAATTGATATTAGTGTTCTCAGTGATTTGTGTGCATGCAAAAAGCTCCACTCAAATTCATCTGATTCCGATCCTTTGGTTTCTATAGACAATCGATGAAACTTATGTGAATAGCGTTTACTGATAATATCAAGAGTTTCTCTGTTGTGAGCTACTAGTGCTTCATCTCTAGCCACATACTGAGCAAATGCGCGAACAACATCATGCATGTTGCAAAACCATTGATCAAAGTACTTCGTATTTGGCTCAATAAGGTTTCTCAATATTAACTCTTTATAGCACTCACTTCCTAATTCTTCTGATTCATCTGAGTTTGCATGAAGAAATCCTTCACTAATCCACATGCTAACAATTGTACCAACAATGAACTCTGTATTTTTAGGGAGAAGGGAGTAGTGCAGAAAGCACTGCTTCATATAAGGAGGCAAGTCTTCATAGCTCAAGTATATTGCATAGTTTAGCTCTTGGGGCATTTTAGTTACTGACCATATGGAATCATTCAGAACCTTCTCCCAATCACGTCGTTGCTTCTCCCTCTTACACAAGAGTCCTCCCATTACTTTGACAGCGAGTGGCAAACCATCGCATCTTGCTATAATTTGTAATCCAATATCTTTTAGCAAATCAACCTCAGGTTCATCCAGCTCACTTGAGACTACCTGCAAGCAGTTTAGATCGGGAGATTTAAGGAGCTGTCTAGGGAGCACTTGAGTACTATTTTGTTAAAAGTACTCATATTTTGAACCAATCAGCATCCAATGAATCTCATTTCTTTAAAATTCTAAATGAAAATGGCAAAGATTTGATTTGAAAGTTTGGAATCATTCGAATGTTTTTTGAATTGAATGTTTTTGAATCAATTGAAAGTTTTTGAATCTAAATCATTTGAAAGTTTTCGAACCGAAAGTTGTTTGAACTAGTTGGAAGTTATTCAAATCATTTGAAAACTTTCGAATCAAAAGTTTTTTTAACTTGTTGAAAGTTTTTTGAATCATTTGAAATTTTTGAACCAGTTGGAAGTTTTTGTCTTTTGAAAAAAATTTGATTAAGAAGTTTTTTGAACCATTTTGAGTGCAAATCTTGATGAAGATCTGAAGGTCAAAAAATTGAGTAGATCTTGCTAGTTACATGCAAGACAAATCATTAGATTGGCCACTCAAACTGCAAGTAAAAAGTACAGACCTGCTTCTTGAGCAATGACCAAGCATCATCAGGCCCTAATGTGTCGATACGGTGGTAGGGCTCCCTGGATTTCATCCCTCGGGCGACCGTGTCATGTCTCGTGGTGATGAGGACTCGGCTGCCTTCAGCAACGGCATTGATCAATGGTGTTTTGAGCACAGCCTCCCACGCTTGCTCGCTCCAGACATCATCCATCACCAATAAGGTCTTGTGCTTGTTCAAGGCATTTGTGAGGGTTCGTTGAAGCGTGGCCTTTGCATCTCCAGAAACACGGTGGTTCCCCTCGGCTTCGGTGATGGCTCTCCTCAGCAGCTCAGCCTCGTTGTAGTCTTGGTTGATGCTCAACCATATCTTCTTGTGGAACTCATGTTGGATGGTCTCGTTGTTGAAGACCTTTTGGGCGAGGGTGGTCTTGCCAATCCCGCCGACGCCCACAATAGCCAAGACCATCATTTTGTTGTTGTCTTCACGGCTGGTTTCCCCCTCAATTCTTGTCAGCATCTGCACTAGCTTTCTTGTGTCTTCTTCGATCTTCTCCCCGACAACACCTGACCGGTCGAGCTCCCCTGACGTTTCGCGGCTGGCAGGACGAGAGGCACACGCCTTGCTGCTACGGTCCTGATAGGAGTCGAGGTTGACAAAGCTGAAGGCAGCGCTCCGCTCCTTGATGCCGTCTAGCGTCTGGTTGAGCGCCTTAATGCGGCTGCCGATGTCGTGGGCGAAGAGGGGATTCCGCAGCGTAAGAGCAAGGGGTTGAAGCACCCTATGTCTGCTGCGGCGCATGGACCACGCTCCATGGCCTTGAGCTGGCAGAGCTCGAGGATGTCAGTGGCGTCGTACATGGCGTCTTTGAGCTCCCTCACCCACCCCTGCACGCTTTGGTCAGTGATGCGCCTCCTCTCTGCATCGGCAAGGAAGTTCTTGAGGTCCCCTAGCTTGATGCCCATCTTGTCGATCTCGTCAGAGACACCGAGCAACATGCCAACCTCTTCTCTCGCCATCTCGGTGAGCATGTTTTGTAGGTAGGACGCGAAGGCATCCAGGACCGCCGCCATTACTTCAGGTTTGCTACCTGCCTTTTGCTGTGACAAATTAATCCAAACATCATCTTTGTCATTAGTTTTGGCTAAAGATTTTCCATACCAATGCTGAAAAACCAAATACATGTCACCAAGGAAAGAACGATACTAGCAGTCATTTTACCAGAAGCTATCCTCTTTATTACATTTATTAGAAGAAAACACGAGCATTAATTGCTAACAACAAGACAGAGCTATACATGCATGAAAAACTGTAAATCCGGCCGCACAAAATTTTAACCATGAGAGCAAAGCTCGGAGATCAGAAAGTTGGGGAGCTAGAGCTTGCAAGATAGACAGGGAGGGAGCCAACATTAGGTACGGTACCTTGCCTTTGGTTGGAGAGAGGGATGGGTCTTCACGACCTGCTCTGAAGAGCAACTAAATATTTGTGCATGCCTTGTTCAATGAGATACCAGCGGTGGTGATGACAGTCTTCATCGTGTCTCCCCACATACCAAACTGTCTCCCCATATATATTAGTATACTTGACCTAACTTGTGGGAAGAAACCAAGTGACCGAGGGCGACATATACCAAACTGTCTCCCCATATATATTAGTATAATACGAATTAAAGGTCTTCCTTCTTTCTTTTTTTCCCCTTATTTTTCCATTTAGGTGTACTTCTGATCGATATCTTCCATTTAGGTGCACCTGCTCCAGACGGCCTTGTTTTTCCATTTAGGTGCACCTGCTCCAGACGGCCTTGTTTTTCCTCCGCTTGCGCCACACGCGAAGTCGGCATGCACCTGGAGGAGATAAACCAAAGCAACGTGATAACGCAATTGTTTTTTCCGAGATCAAAGCGCTGTCGTTTTCTTCTATTATTTTTCTCTCTCTCACATCTAAAACTGATTATATGGATGGATGCTCTTTATTTAGAGCAAGTAACTATTTGAATTCCAGAAGAGATTATAAACCAACTAAAGCATCCATAATAAATATTTTCTACATACGAAATAAACTCTCTAAAATAAACAGACCCTACCAAAGCAAGATTAAGACCCCTTTCGTTTCGGCTTCTAAAAGCTTCAGCTTCTAGCTTCAGTTTTTTTCAATATTCACTACACTATCCACTAACTCACTACACAGTAAAAAGCCAAATTCTGATGAAAAAGCTTTAAAAAAAGCCATCACTAAAACGATCACCCTCTAATTATATCAGAGTGGTCCTGAGATGATTGAGCATTTAAAAGCGACAACCCTGGAGGGATTAAGTATCTTTTTCATTAAAAAATAGCACCTAACTCGAGCAAGAGACACGATCGGATTTTTCTTTTGGCTGCTATTAGCTATAACGGCTAAGGTCCAAACCGGTTTAGGCCTAATCTCATTATAGATAAGCCACGCACACGTAACATACTGCTTGCGCTTTCGTCCTCGCTTCGCGCAAAACGGTTAACCGGAGGTTATTACCAATGACGTCTATGGGTTTATATATTGGTGTTTCTCATGCTAAGCTAGCAATGTGGAACTAATCCACACCCTCATGTGGATACACACATGGGCCATCATAGGCCTAATTTCACACGGACGAAGTGTCACATTAGCATCTCGTAGGAATTGACAACGTGATCGGTAACACCTCAGATACCAATGTGAGCACAACTACGAAGTTGTAAACACCGCTCTTCTCCGGGAGAAGGTCTGTCTTATACACAGGATCGATGTAACCTCTGTTCCCTATCACAAACCCTGTGTATTTGTTCTCCATTGACAGGAGCCTAGACTTTTGGTTGGAAGTTTTGGGATGCTTATATGGATTTAAAGGTCCTAGCTTATAGCTTTTTATATTATAGTAGTTTTTTGTATTATAACTGTTGTTAGTTTTTTTCAGTAACTAGCCGATGGATAGGTTTTTTAGACTTATAATTTGACTTTTTATACAAAGTATTTTTTTAAAGATAGAGTCTATAAGTTAAATGTATAATATAATATAATAATTTTATTTATATTTGTTTCTGTTACTTCTTTGTACCCTTTTATAAATATGTTAAGAACCATAAATCACAGTAATAAATTAGAGCGGGCCCGAACAGCTCTCTTTCCTGTTTATTTGTGTGCACGCTGTACTGTCTCTATCCTGACGCAACAAGAGTGCTCTCGTGTTCCACGCTCTCTTTCCTGCTGCCTTTCTTGCGGGTCGTCCCGATGCAACAGTAAACAGAGATCTCTTTCTTTGCAAGCAATTAAATCTGTTAGAAGCTGTTTTTACAGGTAAAATGAAGTATTTTTTAAAAAATAAGATCTACAGGTTAATTGTAATACACGTTAAAAATCCAATATCCGTACCATCTAAAATCATAAATGATAATATCTCACCATAATATCTATTACAAATAACTAAAATTTAAAAATTTCAACCAAAAACTATAAACCACATCCACGTCAAACATATCCTTAACTTCCCTCTCTGTGTCCTCGAGTTGCGTCAGCCGAGGAGGAGAATAACTGCAGCTGCTGCTGTCCTCCTCCTCCCTCCGTGGCGTTGCTTGACCAGGAAGCTTCTGCTAATGGGAAAAAAAACCGACGACTTGGACCAAGGGAGACGCTGCTGCACGCGAGGACACGCCCAAGACCAGGATCGAGACTTCGAGACGGGAAGGCCAATCCTGGTGAGAACAAACCAATTGCTACCCTCTCCCCTCCCCGCATCATATGCACGCCTAGCTGCTTCCTCCGAGAACCCCACCTTTCCTTTCCTCAGGTTTGTTGGAGTCGATGCTTTCGTCGTGTACGCGTAGCACACGTGCCAACTCCGAAGTACTCTTCCCCACTCGAAGTGCCTCGAGTGCCCTGGTATCCATCGGCCCGGCCGATCAATTTAATTCCTTTCTTTGCTTTGCTCTTCTTCTTTCTTTCTTTCTTGCTCTCTGTTACAGGGGAGCTTATGTGTAGCAAAAAAAAAATGCCTATCTCGCTCTGCCCGGCTAAGCCGCCCAAGAAGACTTTGTCATACAGATTTTGACATTTCCTGCATATAATATTAATTCAGATTTGAATCAAAGTTTACAACGATGGTTCTGACAATTTTCCAAGGGAGCCTTTCCACCGGTACAAGCGCACGATAGTGTGAGTGGTACTTGCGTGGCCAACAATATTTCTTCTCGATCTAATAGCATGTACTCTTTGAAAATGTTTGACCAAACTGGTTATTATTATTGAACTTTGAAACGTTTCTGAGAAAGCGACCTTGCACTGTACTTATTCAAGTAGTGTCCCTTCTTATATTTATGACTCCCTAGACAGGCTGAAAGTATGAAACTGACGGATATGAAGACTACGACGATAACAACTTGGAAGTCTTTCGAGCGCAAACAAATAGAAAAGAGGCAGCTATGACTTGCAAGTCCATCTTTAGCGTGCGAATAAAAAGAAAAATAACTGAACAGACAAGTTTGTAATTTAGCATCAGGCTTATTAATAAATGTTACAAGAAAGGTTTCTTGTATGCAGTCTCCATAGTTACCATTTGTCGGTAATTTAGCGTTGTGATTCATATGTGCTCTGCTTGAAACAAACATTATGCCTAAGACCCGTACAAATTATGTTGGATAGAAACGAGTGTCCAGAAGTTGACATGAATAATGAGCATTTGATTAGAGTTATGAATACCCAAGACTACATCAACTAACATAATGCACTCAATTTTTCTATAATTGTACTGTCATTGGCCTTATCAATTACAGCTCGTACCTTTCAAAAGTACACCACATACTTACAAAAATGACAAGTATAGCATGTAGGGTCGCAGAGGAGGCTACGAAAATGCAAAGAAAGTACTTGTCTTCATAACTCTTTGTTGCTACCACAATATACCAAATTTTCTATGTTTCTATGTGCCATCAGTACAGATTACACTTGTTTTTACAAATTACAATGTATACATGGATACTGAATAAAATCTTTTTTTATCTGAAAGCTACTTGTTGTAATCAGAAGAAGGGGAGACGAGTCATCCACGCATTGTTAATTTAGCAGAAAGCTACCGCATTCTAACACAGTATACTACACAGGAAGGAACAAAGAAGGCCCATTTCTTTTCGGCTGGATGTTGCTAAAATATGTTGCTTTCTTTTCGCTGTGATCTGATATGATCTGATCTCTGAGTTTTCAACTTAGCCCACTGATTAATTGGCAGTGAGTACCGTCTTCCATAATTCAGGAACCTGATCAAGGTGCTGCCAAGAAAAAAAGATTATTAGAGTAAATTGTTCAGAACTAGTTTCACAAAGCCATTTGGTTTGAGAAATCATCAACAGTGTTTTCAAACTACGACGTAGAGAAAAAAAAAGTATTTTTGAAACAAAGATTCGCAGTAACATCTGCACTCACCATCGCTGGGTTCAGTAATAGATGATTGGCCAATGATAACATCGGCAACTCGGAAACTATATCAAAGCTTTCGCTCCCAAAAGATAACTAATCATAAAAAAAGGGCATTGGAGGAGCCACATACATACATACATACTAAAGACTAACTTTGGACAACCTATAGCATGGTGACACGCGACGCCGTCGTCTTGTACACTAGTTTGCCTCAATTCAGTCCTACAAATAGTGGCGCAGGAGTGGAGCCTTGGCATTGTGCTCATCTTCTCAAAAAGCACTTCTTCTCCCTTCATCTCAAAGATGTCTTGCAGTTGTGGATCAGGCTGCAGCTGCGGCTCAAGCTGCAAGTGCGGGTATGTGATCAGCTTATTTAGTATTTCAGTAGCAGTGAGGAATTTCTTGTGCTAATTAATTAGATTTAATTTGCTGGTTGCAGAAAGATGTACCCTGACTTAGAAGAGAAGGGCAGCAGCAGCCAGGCCACCGTGGTCCTCGGCGTCGCGCCGGAGAAGGCGCAGGTTGAGAAGGCTGCCGAGTCCGGCGAGACCGGCCATGGCTGCAGCTGCGGCTCCCACTGCAAGTGCAACCCTTGCAACTGCTAGCAAGCTTGGGGAAGGCAGGCACATCTACGATGTATCATCTCATCTGTGTGTGACTTACGAGTGAGTGGATAATAAGGAGACCATTTGGTTGGTGCTCAACCACCATGGCTCGAGCATGGTGTGGTTTGTTTGTTAGCTCTTGGTGCCGTCGTTGTGCTGCTGCAGCTTGCGAAACGGGCTAGTCTAGTACTATTGTCATCGTATCCTACATGCCATGTAGGCGTCTACCTCTGCCTGCCTCTTGTCCGTGTGATTGATTTGGTCCGGAGTGAATTTGCAGGACTGGTTTGCCTTAGTATGTTTGCACTGTATATTGTTCCGTTCTGCATATCTTCGTCAGCTCTTGAATCTCTCTCGGTGAGCACAACCTTAGTGCCAAATAAACTTGTGTGCCTGGTGCACGAGTGAGTCCCACCACCTGCCGCACCCGGGCACTACCGAGCTCGCCGGTGGGGCCACGGTGGCCAGATGCTACCGAGGTCGGTGGTGCGGTACGAGCTATACGTTTTGGCCACTGGTTCTTCCATGTTTGACAAGGGGGCTATATATACATCACCTCGATTGGAATAACGGTGTGGGTAATAGTTATACTCTTGCTAGGGTTGGGTTTTATTTATTACATTACAGTCTCAAGGATCTCATGGCTTGTTGTGCAGTTCAGACCGGACAACTAGGTGAGTAGGTGGTGCTTGGCATTGCCATGGGTTCACATATGTCACTTGCTTCTATTTTGACTTGCAATAGTCACTTCATAATTTAGCATTTTGGTCTGTTCTGTTTTCCCCCTCAGATACTCAAACCACAGATATTACTGTATGGTATGAAAGATGGAATGGGAATCCAAGGAATTCAAAACCACTGTGGCATGGGGGCCAAGTTCCAAACCGGTCTGGATGCTTGTGTGGATGGGCTTGGGTCGGTAGGATCTGGGTGCATCGCTTGTGTGGATGGGCTTGGGTCGGTAAGTTCTGTTGGTGCTTTTCTATATATTTTTTCCTTCGCAGGTGCCACGCTGATATCCAGCAGAGCCAGGCATCATTAGCTAAATAGGCCCGAGATGTATCGGCACGATAGAAAAGTTGAATGTTGTACTCTGGACGCTCCGACCAGATCATCGGCCCATTGAAGTCCATATATGTGCGAAGGAAACCAACAAGGACCACACTGAAGGAGTTTTTGGCCCATTAAGTACCAACAGATTTTCGGCCTAGGAAATAAATTTTGCCCCATCAAGGTCAGCAATAGAGAAACTTGCGGCCGAACGAAAGAAATTTCGGCGCACTAAACATGGTCATAACTAGCGCGGCCCGTTTGGGTTCACAGTGACCACTTGGCCCATACCTAACTAGGCACATACTTTACGGCCCAACAACGAACACTAGTTATGCAAAATATGTAGGGCTTGTTTGGATAGGTGGGGAGTGGGGACTCTAGCTATCTTAACCCTCATTCCAAACAGTGTGACTAAGGAATTGACAGTTTGACGTTATCGACCTGGCAATGAAACAAATGACAGCATTGAAATTATGTCAAATGCACTCAGGAATTGAGCATCATATTGCTAAATACTTTCACATCTATACCGTGATGAGCATCACATGCTTTCTTACCGTTTATGCTTTTCACGCCTCAGGTGTTAGCCTTTGAACACAATAAGTCCACCAGAAAGTGCTGCATTCTGTGCTGCATTCTGCAGTATGACAATCAACAGCTATTCACTTTTGTAAAGCAACTAAGTCAGCAGAGAATATGTTAGGATGGAAGTATAGGTAAAGTTTGTGTCAGTATAATTTTCAAGCATTTCAGAGTAAAAGCTCCCGAAAGGTTGGTTTGTTGCATAGATCTTAACTTTAGGCTCTTTCATAGTAGTATAAAATAATTCCCAAAAGAAACTTTCACATGTATACCGTGATGAGCATTACATGCTTTCTTACCATTTCTGCTTTTTCACGCCTCATGCGTTACCCTTTGAACACAGTAAGTCCACTAGAAAGTGCTGCATTCTGCAGTATGACAGTCAACAGCTATTCACTTTGGTGAAGGAACCACAGAATGTGCGGGTTGTAAATAGTTATGTGATAGGGAATCCTTTCCTGCTTACTGGGTTTACTTTGCAGCTTCAACAGGTATAGTGTGATCCTGTTACATCAATGGACAGAAAGTCACGCTATGCATACACGGGGTAGAACGGGAGCATGCTGTGCTGGCGCAATGATTGCTTCACCAACTTACTTTTTTGGAAGACACCTGCTTATGCAGCATTGCTTAAGACTGACATAGCAATATTTCTCCATGGAGGTTTTTGGATACCTTGTAAACTTTGCTTCCTATCAGCATCAAACTATACATCAATATGATTGCCTTAAAACAGCACACTGATAGTATTGCAATTGTAAAGGTGATTGTTGGGGGGTGTGGCCCTCATCTTGATCCCAACGGCGCACGGCATTAATAGGACAGGCTTGCAGCTTCATGAAAGCCTACAAATTCAGGAAAAGAGCATGCGATGGACTAAAGAAACCCATATCCAACCCAAAACAACCCGTCACCATAAAGATGCAGCCAAACCCTTGGCAAGCACGAACGACCCTAGTAAAAGCCATTGAACTCAGAGAACTGCGCTGAGATCTGTACACTGCGCTGAGATCTGTACCTTTTTTTTTTTACCAAAACTGTGGCTTTGGTAGCATGCAACAATTTCTCTCTCCTTCAGCTTTGCTCAGAAAACACAAATGTCTAAAACACATCAATTACCATAGTAACTCAGAGGCAGTGAGCAAATAAATGAAATGGGATAAAAAAACCCAACCGTTCCGTTCTGCTCCGTTAATTGTTTTCTTAAACATGTTACAATACCCAACGCCATTCAATCCGATCTCTTTTTTTTATCCAACTAAATACTAGATCTTCTTTTCTCTGGTGATCAGCTAAATAGATGATCGATTAGGTTCTGTTTTAGAACTGCACTAAAATATTTTTCTCTGCTCAAAAAATTTCTCTCTCGCTACGATCCGTTGAGCTAGCTGTTCTTAAATCAAAGCTATGCAACGAGCATTGGGCCAGCCTTGTAAGACAGTTTTTCTTTGTTTATCGAGAGGGCTTAACCTGTCAGTGCATGGTCCTGGTCTGGTTGAAGAGATTGGGGAAATAAAATGATCGAGGCCACTTCATTTTTCTGCAAGCAAGCATGCCTCGGACGGATATTCTTGCCCCTCTTCTTCCAATCGGAGTATGTCTCCTATTCCATTTCATCCCTGATGCTGTCGAGAGAAATTAAGGATGAAAGATGAAATCAACAAGTGGAAATTAAGGAAACAAATTAAATGAACAGAGCAAGGCAACAAATTAAGATGAAGCAGATGTGCTAATTTACCTCTAGATATGGTAAAACGGCTGTATTTGTCTCCGAGTTGTATGGATTTCTGTGTACAGCACATACCATTTCCTCCGAGGTGTATAGGCCTTGACAAGCTGGATATGACTCGACCTTTCCCACTCTAGGCTAGATTTCCCCTCGGCAATGGAAGTGAGCATTGCTAGGCTGCAGTCCAGCAGCAAATGCCTTGGCTTTACATCTTGCAGGTATCCTGGGAGTGTTTCCATGTCATAGTCCTACAGCTTGAGCCACTGGATTGCAAGCGTGCCCTCCAATACCTTCAGCTTTGGGCAGCAACTGATGTCAAGCTTTTGCAATTTGGGGAGATTAGTGATCCTCTCGAGGTTGGGGATCAGGTACACATAAAGCTCAAAGAGAGAAGCAAAGTTCTCTAGAGAGTTCAGGTGTTGAACACTGTATATGTATAATTTTTTCAAAGCCCTTGCATGGAAGGCAAGGCCAGGAGGAAAACACCTCAACTTGCAACCATCAATAAAAAGCTCCTCCAAGATAGCATAGGGGCGATGAAGCCGAGGATGAGGGCCAGGGCAGCACTGGGCGTGGAAAAGGGAGGGAACATATCTAGATCGGGAGGAGTGGGGATTGAGAGGAAGGAAAAAAGAGAGGAGAAAAGGAAGAGAAAATGAAAAAGGAAGGGAAGAATAAAAAAGAACAAAAAAGAAAAGGGAGGAGGGAGGTTTAGCGTGTACGATGGAAATTCGTCTTTGCAAATCATTAAACCTAAGCCGTCTAAATTACCTGCAATACTTCACCAAAAGATTCGGATAATTATATCGCATTGTAAAACACCGTTCATAACCATGTAGGGCTATCAAGGATGAATAAGGATCATCAGTAATTTAGCAATCAATGTGTACCGATTAAATTGGTCGACCTCACTAATTATTCTGAAACATACCTAAATCATGTGTTAATTTATTAGTCGCCTATAAGACAGTAGACACTCATTAAGAATTATTTGGGGGGTATATTTTATCCTCAACTAGAGGATTACGGTCTGTATGCAATGGAATAATAAATACGCGCAACGATGAAAGTTTAACATGACAGCTAAAATAGTTGAGCCGTAAGAATATATATGCTGTAGAAAGGCACACACATAGCTGCCCAAACATATGTAAGATGGCACGAGAAAAACAAGCACATGTGTTCATGAAATTTCAAGGTGATAAAAAAAGATAATTTACAAATGAGGAACCACATGAATGCCTGAACAGCAATATCAGGACCTAACAACAATCACACAAATGTCTGACAGTCACAACCGAAATATATAGGAACTGATTCAGAAGCAGTCAAGCTAGTAGGAAACCTCGATTACACAAGCAGCGGAGGTTTATACTTCGCTTGCTTTATTCATCAAACGAGAGAAAAAGAAATGGCAAGCCTCGAAGAAGCAAAAGAGGACGATCCTCCATGTGTCCCTAATACTTGGCTTGCTTTATTAAACTGTCTTCATACGGACGCGCTGGCGCTTTGAGCAGCTAAAAGGACGACGATCCTCCATGTGCCCCTCCCCTGTAAAACATTATTTTCCTGCCAATGAGACATGAAGATGCTAATTAAGACTACGATAAGGTGAGGAAGTAGCAGTCAAATAGTTGTTACGGGCAGTTGAGTGACTTACATCTTCAAGCCTGCGATCCATTCCGGAGAGAATACCACCACCGCATACCGCCAATTCTAGGACATTCACACAGCAACGTTAAGAAGTCAGGGGTGATTTCATCAAATAATAGATATTGGAGGGACGTGAGGAACTCAATGCCAGGTGGGACCTCCGTCATGCTTCTGAGGTTGACTAGATTTAATGTTTCCAGGCTCGCCATGGCACCTTGCTGTATCTCGAGGTGCTTCAGGTCAGCCAGGTCTCTTAAGGTGAGTCTCTTCAGATTGGGAAACCACCCGGTGAGAAATGCCAGCTGCTCTCCGCTGTACGCTCTAGTCAACCGTAGCTCTGTCAGACTTGACATCCGAGAGAGACATGGTAGGGGGTCTTCTCTCAGCTGGGACCAATATAGACTCAACGAAAACAAATGCTGCCCCGTAGTTTGGAAGAGAGGACACTCCTCCATTGTCCCTTCCGCCAATCGTCCTGTCAACACAATTTTTTGAAGGCCAAGAGGGGGTGGGTTCAAACCATTCAACTGGAGAACCTCATTCTCATCGCTTGCCGTAACGTGCAAACGGCACAAAAAATGCATCTGAACTAGAGACTTACACAGGTGTTCACAGTAGATTCCCTTCACATTCCATATCCTGATGCTTCTCAATTGCCTCAGCACCCCCAAAGGTCTGTAGGTCTGTAGGTCATCCAGCGCTTCCAACCCTTCTAGTGTCTGTAGGTCTGTCAGATTCTCGAGGCCCTTGGGGATGGATACGCCAGTACCCCATTGAAACATTCGCCAAAATGAATCAATCCATTTCTCAGCAAATAAGTGTCTCAGCTTCTTCAGTTTGGTTATTCCTCTAGGCAGCTCTTGTATCTCAGATCTAGCAAGGTCCAGTGTCAACAAATTGGAAAGCTTCTCGATAGACTTCGGAAGGAGCTTCACCTTTGAATCACGCAAACCCAAATGGCGGAGATTGAAAAGGTCTCCAATAGCATCAGGAACCTTCTCGATGGGTAGCCCACTTAACTCGAGTACTGACATATATTTGCACTTCTCCGCTATGAGGGGCAGCAGAGTGGATGATGGCATACTGCTGTCCAATGTGATGACAGATCGAAGCTGGTGTGCACTCGAAGTTGACTGAGGAATACTGCCCTTCTTTAGTTTGTGTATTACAAGTCGACGTCTATCCTTCTCCTCTAGAGATTCACCCCCATATTTATCCTCCTCGTATGCAACACCAAAGCATTCTCTTTGACACAAATCGACCGCCAACTCACGCACGATGTCATGCATCCGGAACAATTTTATCCTGCCAAAGTGGTTCCTTTCAAAAAGTTGCAGCATGTTTCTGTGAACCAACTCGATCAGATAGCCTTCCGCCACTTCCTCAATTGTGCTTTGACCCCTCTTCTCGATAAACCCCTCTGCTATCCACAACCGTACAAGCTTTTTCCTTTGGAAAAGATAGTCCTCTGGGAACATGCTGCAATATAGGAAACAACTTTTCAAGTACGTTGGTAGGTAGATGAAGCTCAGATGCAAAATATTCCTTACGTGATCCAGCCTTGGATTATTAATTATCTCCCAGCTGAGCTGATCATGTATTCGCTTCCATTCATCTACAGTCTTGTCACGCACAAACAAGAGACTGCCGATAGAGACAATTGCAAGAGGTAAGCCTTCACACTTGTGCACTATTTGCTCTGACAAAGTCTTTAGTTCTGCGGGACACTTATGATCTGAAAAAGCTTTCTTACAAAAGAGTTTCCATGACATCTTGTCTGATAAGGGCTCAAGTGTCAGTATCCTGTCTTGGAAAGCAAGGTGGGCTACCTCAGCAATCCGTGTCGTGATTATTATTCTGCTCCCCTTGAGATTTGAAGTGAGTGCTAGAAAAAAGTCAGTGTATGCTTCTGGAGTCCAAACATCATCCAATGTAACCAGGTAATTTTTCTTTTCCAAAAACTTCCTCAGTGTCTCTTGCATGGCTATTGTGTCCATGGTGGCAATGTTACTTGGAACACTCTGTTTATCTCTGTCACTCTGATTGTTTTTGAAAAGTTCGACGATCAATCTTCGAAGGACATCTTCTTTGGTGTAAGTCTGTGAGATAGAGACCCATGCATGGCAATCAAATTTCTCTCGTTCCTTCTTATATACGGTTGCTGCTAGTGCCGTTTTCCCGAGACCTCCCATGCCGTGCAGAACTATTACAGAGCGTGCCAACTCATCATCTCCCAGCCACTGTACAAGTGTTTTCTTGTTATCATCAATCCCAACAAGATCTTCTTCACCAAGGAAATATGAAATGCTTGCTAGATCCTTGGACTTATAACTCCAGTTGGTAGTATCCCCATTGCTTATCGTCGGAACCCATCGCTCTTTTGTCTGGGAAAGATGTGCTAGGTTTCTCTCTGTTTCCTTCACCATGAAAGCTATCCTGTTTAATGAAAGCAGAGCTTTTGGTTGCTTGAACCCTTTCTTCAGGTAGAAGCGCCACCCGACATCATGTTCCCGACCAACAAGATACAAGTAGTCGTCCACCATGTCCTCGATCTCGTATGCTACCTTGCGCACCTTCTCCAACCAGCGTTCATACGCTTGATTGTTGCGGCTTCGAATGCCCATTTGACAGATAAAATCATGCATCACGCTAAGCTCCGTCATAACACGACCCATTCTGCCCTGGAGCTTTGTCAGTTGCGTCACGCCCTTTGTTGCTTCGTTTCCAAGAGCGATGCCGATCTTTTTAATGGCTAGGAGAATCACAGTCTCTGCCATTACGCTCTGAGAACGTGGCAGTGTTGGGCCGCTTAGTTTCGTATTTTCCTTGATATCTATTCTAGCATGACCATCTGTGAAATGAAGCAAGTGATGCATTAATGCTTTCTACTACTAGCATACCCGTATGTATGAAGAACAGCAGATAGCTAGAGTTAAATGAGTAAGCAGTAAGAAAGATGGATCACAACTAAGAAAATGGAAAGAATAGCCGGTCGACTTTGCTGTTGCCTCAGGTCTATCTAAATGATCTCAGATCTATCTACAAACAGATAGCCACTCTTGCAAATAAGTATGGTGTTAAAAACAGATAGCTAGAGTTATTAACGTCATAGTACTATTAAGCATTCCTAGCCTCAGAACTATCGGTCACTATTCCTTCAGCAAATGACGAAAAATTGCGAATAAGTACAATGTTAAAGCTACAGGCGTACATAACATACCTGATATGGATAACAATGATCAGATCTCCAAAAACAACTGTTGCAATCTAATGTGTTTCTGAACCTTCAACCAAATGGTTCTAATGTAATTGATAACCCAGTTGCTGGTCTCGGAGGTGTTGGCCGTCAATCCCAGTTGTAATGCGAAGTATTCCTGCGCTCACAAATATTTGTCATTAGATTTCAGTATGTAGAAATTCCAGAAAGTACGATACTAGAGCTATATGCCTATGTACCGGTTATTGACCCGACGATCAGATCCCGGAGCTGTTGTAAGTAATGCGGTATAATCATATATTTAGATATAATTTCAGCATAACAAAGCATAATTAAAGAATATTTTCAGCAGTATACAAATGGCATAAATTGTATATAAATATGTAATTCTACCATATAGGATTACACACGATTTAATCTTAGCCGTCCCGCCACTATGGTATTAATTGAATACGTCAAATGAGATTCAAACTTTGAGCTCTAAATAACAATTTAACAACCTTAAGTCCCAGATTACCTATCTATGTACTTTCGGCCATCAGAGCAGGTGATGACCATGCAACACTAAAAAAAAGTCAAATAGCATGATATACTTCCAGATTGTAAAATCTAACGTTACCAAGTTATGCAACAATTGAATTGTCTAACAGAGATGTTTGTAACATATAAATTGCAGTGATAACAAATTATTTGAATATAAATACCGAAAGTATCTAACTGCAGGACAGTGAGAAATGTGACAGTAATAGCAAGTTCAGACAGTCCGAACTTTCCTGCGCAAGATCAGATGGTCCGAACTTTGCCTCGCTGCGAGAGTTTGGATGGTCTGAACTTTCCCGCGCCTGGTTCGTCCATGAGGGCTTCAGCCCTATTCTTCTTCCATTCCACCGACAGGTGGGACCCTTAATTTTTTATTATTAATTGTGAAACTACCGAAATGCCCTTGGAATTACAACAGGAGACCTTGCAGTACTCACGCGTTTCTGAGAAAATCCGCATGCCCTTTAGAGTTACATACATGGTGGTCAAACCATCTGAAAGCATGGAAGATTAGGAATAATCACACGATATCTATTCCCTTGAATTGATTCGGTACATATAGCCTGAGGGCTATCAGGAGAAGTAACGGACTCGAGATTACATGCATGCAGAGATAGCAACAAACACTAGATTGAGATTACATGCATGCAAAGATAGCAACAAACTCTAGATTACATGCATGCGAAGATAGCCTGGGATACGTCTGTCTAACACGCCCCCGTAGTCAGAGTGGGAGGAGACCGAACGTTCAGACTAGTCCGAAACTCGGTGAAGACGGAAGTAGGGAGACCTTTGGTGAAGATATCCGCAAACTGTGAAGTGGTCGGCACGTGTTGAACACGAACGTGTCCGAGGGCGACATGCTCGCGGACGAAGTGAAGATCGATCTCCACATGTTTGGTGCGTTGATGTTGAACCGGGTTGCCAGAGAGGTAAATGGCACTGACGTTGTCGCAATAGATGACAGTGGCACGACACAATGGAGTGCGAAGCTCAAGAAGCAGCTGGCGTAGCCAAGTGGCTTTGGTGACTCCATTTGCGACAGCGCGATACTCGGCCTCAGCACTGGAGCGAGACACGGTGTGTTGACGCTTAGAAGACCAAGAAATCAGATTGTCACCAAGAAAGACAGCATAGCCTGATGTAGACTTGCGTGTGTCGGGACAGCTAGCCCAATCGGCATCAGAGTAAACCACCAGATCATCTGGAGAAGTCCGATGAAGAAATAGGCCAAGATCCAATGTACCGCGGAGATACCGGAGAATGCGCTTCACCAAAGCGAGATGCGGTTCCCGCGGATCGTGCATGAAGAGGCAAACTTGCTGCACAGCATAAGCGATGTCTGGGCGAGTGAAAGTCAAATACTGAAGAGCACCAGCCAGACTGTGATAATGAGTTGGATAGGCCACAGGGGAGCCATCGGCGGACAGCTTGGAGTGAGTGTCGACTGGAGTACTGCAAGGTTTGCAATCTATCATGCTGGCGCGCTCCAATATATCAAGAATATAATGCCACTGTGACAAAAAGAGTGACCCATGCTGGCGAGTAACTGAGAGCCCCAAAAAATGGTGAAGTGGACCCAAATACTTCATGGAAAACTCATCCTTGAGGGTTGCAATGATGCGCTGAAGAAGACTATCTGAGGAAGCAGTCAACACAATATCATCCACATAGAGGAGAAGATAGGCAATATCGGATCCTTGGCAAAATATGAATAAGGATGTATCGGACTTAGCTTCCACAAAACCAAGAGAAGAGATGTGAGATGCAAACCGACTGTACCATGCACGAGGAGCCTGCTTCAACCGATATAAAGACTTGTTTAGGCGACACACATAGTCCGGGTGAGAAGGATCAGTGAAACCAGAAGGCTGCATACGGTAGACTGTCTCTAAGAGAGTACCATGCAGGAAAGTATTCTTCACGTCAAGTTAGTGAATCGACCAATCACGAGAGAGCCAGTGTAAGCACAGTGCGAACAGTAGCAGGCTTGACCACAGGGTTGAAAGTCTCGTCGAAGTCAAGACCAGGGCGTTGTGTGAATCCCCAAAGGACCCAACGAGCCTTATATCTCTCAAGCAACCCATCTGTATGAAGCTTGTGTCGATAAACCCATTTACCTGTCACAATATTGATGCTGGGCGGACGGGGAACAAGGTCCCAAGTCCGATTTGACAGAAGAGCGTCGAACTCCTCTGTCATTGCAGCACGCCAGTTTGGATCAGCTAAGGCACTGCGAAAGGTCTTGGGGAGTGGCGACAGGACCGCGGCATGAAGATTGAGGTGATCAATCGGGAGGTGAAACCCAGATTTGGCACGGGTGGTCATCCGATGGAAATTGTGTACCGGAGCAGCAGGAAGAGCCATACATCGACCAGTGCGTGTGGCCACAACTGGTGGCCTGGCAACAGCAGCGGGCGGTGATCCGTCAGGAACTGGTGACCGCTCCACGCCATCGGACGATGTGGGCAGCACAGCAGATGAGGCCCCGCTGGGAGCAACAGGCGCATCGCCATCGGACGCAAGCCACATGGCAGACTCGCTCGTGGGCGGCCTGGGCGGAGAGGACGGCCCAGCAGGGGAGGCCGTGGGCTGCGTATCCAGAGCCGGGCGTGCAGATGAACCCGCATGTGGCAGGGCAGGCGTGCTCGTGGACGGCCCAACAGGGGAGGTCGTGGGCTGCGCAGCCGGAGTTAGGCGCACACAAGGCTCTACGCGGAAAAAGGGCTGGGCAGTTGACGACGGTAGATCCCTGGGCGCCGTAGTGGTGTGGCCGGTTCCGCTGGCAACGACCCACGGATGAGAGCCGATGGGGGCAGCTGGACCGGCCGCACGAGCTGAGGAGGTACCTGCAACAGGAACATGCCCGATGGGCAGCTGGACAGAGTCCATATCAGTAAGAAAGTCAAGGTCGGCAGGCTGAACGGGGGGATGTGCGGTGGCAAAAGGAAAGATGGTCTCATCAAAAATGACGTGACGGGAGATGATGATATGGTTTGAGGATAAATCAAGGCATCGATATCCCTTATGTTCTGATGGATAACCAAGAAACACGCAAAGTGTGGAGCGGGGGGAGAGCTTGTTGACCGCAGTGGAGGAAAGGTTTGGATAGCACCGACACCCAAAAACACGCAAGTGGGAGTAAGAAGGATGGACACCATAAAGAGCGAAGTGTAGAGTACGGAAATTGAGTGTTTTTGTGGGGTGAAGATTAAGAAGATAGGTGGCAGAGCTTCAACCCAGTAGGAGGAGGGGAGGTTGGCTTGGAACATAAGGGAGTGAATAATATTGTTGGTGGAGCGACTAATGCGTTCGGCTCTGCCATTTTGTTGAGATGTATGTGGACATGACATGCGAAGCGCAACGCCATGTGTAAGAAAGAAGTGGCGCGCGGAGGAGTTATCAAACTCACGACCGTTGTCACATTGGACACTCTTAATCGTAAGGCCAAACTGCGTGCGGACATAGGCAAAGAAATGCGATAAGGTGGAAAAAGTGTCTGACTTAAGACGCAGGGGGAAAGTCCACGAGTAATGCAAGCAATCGTCTAGAATGATAAGATAATACTTATATCCTGAAACACTAGAAACAAGAGATGTCCACAAATCACAATGAATTAAATCAAAGTTTGCATGAGCACGAAAACTGGAGCTAGCAAAAGGTAGACGGATGTGACAACCGAGTTGGCATGCGTGGCAGATGGACTCAGTGGCCGCATTATTACAAGAAATAAAGGAGGTGCTCGCTACTTTTGAGAGAGCTTCGGCACCAATGTGGCCGAGGCGGCAATGCCAAAGGGTGGACGAAGTGGCGATGAGAGCTTGCGGTCGGCGTGGACACGGTAACAATGGGTAGAGGTGGCCGGAGCTATTGCACCTGGTGATTATGCTCCGGGTGTGAAGATCCTTCACAGAAAGACCATAGGGGTCAAATTCGACGGAACAATTATTATCAATGGTAAATTGACGAACGGAAATCAAATTTTTGATTATGTGGGGTGAAACAAGAACGTTCCGTAAAGAAAAGTTCCCATAGGGAGCAGGAAGGAAAGTGGAGCCAACAGATGCAACGGGTAGGGTGGATCCATTACCCACGATGATAGAAGAGTGAGAGGGAGAAGGAGGATGGGAGGTGGAGATGTTACCGGCATCCGAAGTCATATGGGAGGTAGCTCCGGAGTCCATATACCATTCACCGGACGGAGGTGGATTAAGCGACATCGTGTTGAAAGAATGTAACAGAGCCGCCTGATCCCAATGTGCTGGGGCTGATACGGGTGTCCAGGGGGCCGACTGTGGCCTGTCGGCATGCTGGAGGCCGGCCCCAGACATCCCTGCGCCTGGTGTTGGAAGATGGGCCACATACAACCCACTAGGCGCCGTGGCCTGAGCGAACTGGGTCGGTGCAGAGGGCGTCGGGTGGAGGTGTGAGGGCGCCGTGTTGGGCGGCGGTCCAAGAACCGAGTTTGGGCCGGCGTGAGGCCAAACCTGGACTGTCCCAGTCCAGGGATTCTAGAGAGATGGAAGGCCAGCTCGTGCGGCGTTAGGAGCACCAGGTTGGCCTGCGCTGGGGACAGCCGTAGAGTTGGTGCCGCCCCGCGATTGTAACGGCTGCCGCGACGGTTGTTGCGGGTCTTGTTGGCGGAACGGGCGCCACCGCCGGTGCTGCCATAGCCGGTGTTGGAGCCGCTGCTGTCGATGCGTGTTCCAGGGCCCCCGTACGTGGAACCGGTGGCAAGAAACGCAGACGATGAGGAGCCGGACTTGTTCTGCATGGTGATTTCTTCAAGCATCAAATCAGCGCGTACCTCCACGAACGATGGAAATGGTTTGGACCGTTTAAGAAGGGCTGCCATGTAGGAGAATTTTTCGTTCAAACCGCGTAGTACGGCAAGGACGAGGGTGCGGTCGAGGATGGGCTCGCCAAGGTCGCCAAGAGCATTGGCCATGCTCTTCATCTTGCGACAATAGTCGAAGATGGAAAGGTCCCCTTGAGAGAAGTTACAGAACTCGGCGTCGAGGTACAAAGCCCGTGTCTCCTTGTTGCCGATGAACTGTTCTTCAAGCCCGAGCCAAACATGACGTGCCGAGGCCGTGGGCGTCATGACGAGCTCGACAAGGGAGGCGGAGATGGTGCCGAAGATCCAGCCAAGAACCGTGCACTCCATGCGGTTCCAAGCCGGGTCGTTGGGATAGGCAATGTCGGAGAGTACGTGGTCGGAGAGCGCATACTTGCCAACGACAAGCAGGAACATGCTGCGCCACTTGTTGTAGTTCAGTGAGTCGTAGTTGAGGACGACCGGGATGAGAGTGCGTATGTTGACGACGGCCACCGCTTGGGCATGGAGGGCGGCAATATTGGCAGCCTCGAGCGAGTCGTGCTTCTCGCGATAGGCACGCTTGGCGGCGTCAAGACGCTGGCGTGCCTCGTCGAGATGCGCGCGTTCAACAGCAAGACGCGCACATTCGGCCTCGGTGTCACGACGCTGGCGCTCGTTCTCCTGGGAGGCAAGGTGCAGGCGCTCCTCTTCAGAGATGTCACACATGGAGAACGGGGCAGGACCGTAGGACACAGGAAAGAAAAGAAACACGGCGGGCAATTGTGCCAGCGGCGTGAGAAAGGTGGACGCGGCAGGCAACTGTGCCGGCGGCGTGAGAAAGGTGGACGTAGCGGGCAACTGTGCCGGCGGCGGGAGAAAAGGGGACGCGGCGGACAACTGTTACCGGCGGCGTGAGCAGCGGGCGAAGATCACCGGCGGCTAGGGTGCGGAAGCGAGGGTCCCAGGATGCGAGCCACTCGTGATACCATGAAAGCGTGGAAGATTAGGAATAATCACACGGATATCTATTCCCTTAAATTGATTTGGTACATATAGCCTGAGGGCTATCAAGAGAAGTAACGGACTCGAGATTACATGCATGCAGAGATAGCAACAAACTCTAGATTGAGATTACATGCATGCAAAGATAGCAACAAACTCTAGATTACATGCATGCGAAGATAGCCTGGGATACGTCTGTCTAACACCTTCTGCCTGTGCTGGTTCCTCCAAGCTCTTGCTTCTCTTGTCAACCCAATAATTGTTACTTTGTTGTGTTGTTTAAAACTGAGATTTGTTAGTTTCAACTTTCAAGAACATGGCATGGCTATCGGCAAGTTGATGTTTAAAAAATGAAAGACTTGAAAGTATTTGAGTCAAGCATGGCAAGGGGAAGTATTTTTAAGATACATTTTGTTCTGTCAGTGAGCCGGTCAACTGAGCAGCACCAAATAATTGTCCATAATTAGCGCTGACAGTGATGCGTTGGTGCTGGCAGCCATGTCATGTGAAGCAAATGGTTCACATGGGCGAGGCGATCCGAGAGCAAAGTCAACAACTCAAGATGGTTATGATTTGGAAGACCCTTGAGGATGAGTTCGTGCCGCACCGGTGACAGCAAGCTTAACAATTTGACTTAGTGCTATTATTACAAGTCCAAATCTGTCTCTTCTAAAGCTGAGTGCAAATGAAGAGTTTAGAAAACGCCACATGTTTTGCGCTGTGCGATGAGCATCCAACGAGCCATAATAGATCTTTCGAATTTAGTGTGTAAACCTCACCAATTAATCCAACCTTGTTTAATAATCCCTATTAAAGATTAGAGACTAGGCTCAACCATAAATATGGCGTCGTTAAAGATGCAACGCACCTGCAGCCTTCTAATGGCTTTGATCCGGTCAGATTCGATCTTGGACTAGACTTGTGGTGTCCTCCTTGTGAGTTTCTGGATACACTTGGGCTGTGCTAAAGCCAACTGCAGCGAAGTCAATATTATTGTTAACTGACAAGGAGTGCCATCAACCAGGTAAAGAGAAGGCGGGGAATCTATCTCAACATACATACCAGCTCGCCAGACCTTGGTGAAACTACAGCCGTTACAAATTAAGAAGCTCGTACGCTCGTCCTTTTTCCTGAAGAAGTCCTTATTGTGTTCTTGGTGCTGGAAGAATTCCAAAAACTTATTAGTACACCGCTCTGTAACAACCAAAAAAGAAACAGGACGAAAGGGTTGATAAATACGGCATCGATAAAGATGCGACGCACCTGCAGCCTTCTAATGGCTTTGATCTGGCCAGATTCAATCTTGGACTTGTGGTGTCCTCCTTGTGCGTTTCTGAATCTGTAACCATCAAAACAGATTAATGGCTTGATGAGTGGTGGATGCTAGTCCTGTTGCTGTTGAAGCCATCAAGAACTGAAGAACCTGCAAGGCTGCAAGTCAATGAAGCTTTAGTCGTGGTGCGTGTAGGTCGCAAATGCATTATCTGCGACGTAGGACGCGAAGGCATCCAGGACCACCGCCATGGCACCTCACGTATGGCGCGCGCGCGTGGTAGATGAAGCAAGCTAGCTAGCCAGATGAAAGCCAGAAAGTAGTTAAGAGCTTAAGCACCGTCCCTGGCTACAAAAGGAATGCATACTCGTATGTGCGTGCATCGCATCGCAGCTCTCTCTAAGTGGTTGGCTTTGGACAGAATGGAGATAGATGCTAGCTTTGCCTGGCTCAAGGATGACTATGCTGTGCTTTGGACCAAGGCTGAGGTCGCTGGATCAGTAAATGCAGCTCTGCTCGATCGGGAGCCACCGCGCACAGGCTCGATGCCAAGGACAATGCTCATTGACCGTCACCAGCTGTATGGTAAAACACAATATAGCGAAACAAAACAGTAAACTCACGCTCTAGCAATTCACACTCTAGCATACACATGACAGATGGAATCAATCAGAGCAAGTAACTATGTGACATCTCAATCCATATAAAATTAGATCTATGATAATTCATATGTGTGTACATAAAGATGTGGAATAGTTTTATCTTACTAGTTTAGCATGAGAAGCACCAATATATAAACTTATAGGCACCACTGGTAATAACTTTCGGTTAGCCATTTTGCGCGAATCGATGACGAAAGCATAAGCAGGTTGTGACGTGTATATGACTTATCTATAATAAAATTAGATTTAAGCTGATTTAAGTCCTAGGCCATTACAAACTAGTTGCCTGCCTAAGGATAGCTGGCTAGCCGAAGCACAGACATTGTTTTTTGGCCAGGGTGGTCTCCACCGGCAAGGGTGATGGCTGTCCTGAGTAGCTCAGCCTTGTCAAAATCCTGGTTGACACACAACCATATTCTCTTGTCGAACTTATCCTTTATGGTGTCTGTTAGACCATATGGCCAGATCTAGGTTATTTTAGATGATGAATAATTGACAACGTTGGTTATGATATTACTTATAGTGTGTTGCGTGTGTGCGGATTGACGTTGGTCAAGTTCGGACGAACTTGTGCCGAGAAAAATATTCTTTGGTCTTTGTATGTGCCGAGAAAATAGCAACTAGATATCAAGGAGCAGTGGCGGCGGGATTACAAAAATAAATCTGGTCGTGAGCTTTTTTGGTGAGAAAAAGGTTATGAGATTGTTTTGCATGGCAGTTGCATGCAGGCTGTAAAATCTTTGTAACATACGGGTGGTTGATCCGATGGCAACAAAAGTTCCTTTTGCTAATCAGTGCTACAATACCAAAAAGGCTTCAATACGGCCTGTAACCAGCGTTGCGACGATCATGCACGAACACAACAGGGAGTTTGAATTCAGTTATGAATAGAATCTTCCTTTTATTTGTTTTGCTTTGTTTTGTTTTGGTTTTGCTGTGATTTACAGATTGAAAGAGCAGAAGACAGCAAGTTAGTTAAAAAGGTTTTCGCTGCGGATCACAATCATTCACCCCCCTCTGATTGCTATTGACGATCCTACAGTGTCATTGTTGAAGACCTCCCAGGCGAGGGTGGTCTTGCCGATACCGCCGACGCCCACGATGGCGATCACCATGACGTTGTTGTTGCACTCCTTTTCTGTCAGCATCTCCACCAGCTCCCTCATGTCCTCTCCGATCTTCTCCCCGACAACACCTGACCGGACAGGCTCCCCCGTCGTCTCACGGCTGGCAGCTGGGCGAGAGGCCGCATGCACCCTGCTACTACGCTCCTCGTAGGAACCGAGGTTGACAAAGCTAAAGGCGGCACTTCGCTCCTTGATGCCACCAAGCCTTTGGTTAAGCGCCTTGATGCGGCTGCCGATGTCGTGGGCAAAGAGAGGATCCCGCATGTAGAAGAGAAAGGGGTTGAAGCATCCTATGTCCGCTGCCGTGGATGGACCACGCTCCATGGCCTTGAGCTAGCAGAGATCGAGGATGTCGGTAGTGTCATACATGGCATCTTTGAGCTCCCTCACCCACCCCTGCACGCTCTTGTCAGTGATGCGTCTCCTCTCTGCGTCTGCATCTTTGGTCTCATCAAGTGACTTTTTCTTTTAAGGGTTTTTGGGAAGTGATCCTCGGTGTTCTAACTTACTGTGATATGTGGAAATACATCTAGAACCATCTCGGCTATCAGCTACCCACAAGCAAATTATTTTCACTGTTTGGGGTTTTGGCTCGATTTTAGTGCAGCCTTCTAACAAACTAAAAAAGGTTCCATCTTTGGCCATGTCTTTCATGATCATTTATTGGAATAGGTTCACAATAACCTAGAGAAGATCCATGCAAAATTTTATATCATTTGGATCGACGGATCAAAAGTTCTCTTGGTTTTTGAATTTGAAATCGGGTTAAAAATACTATTCATCGCCCTTATTTTATTGTAGCAACGGTTAGATCGCCGTTATAAGGCCGGTCAGACCGCCATTTGGTTCCACGTTTTGTTGATTTGGGCAATTGGATTGATTTTTAACTAGAGATTCTGTGTTCTACACCTCTGTAGGTATCTGAGTATAGAATCTTGAATACTTGGGGGATTAGAGTTGGCACCATTTACTTTCCCTCTGTTGCTATATTCGGTCTTTCAAGTAGATAAGCCATAAGCCCATAGCGGTTTCGAACCCAACCATAATTAACTAGTGTATTCATCTTAAAACTCATAAACCACTTTTAGAGATTCAAATATCAGATAATTAAAATAAACAATTCACATAAATAATCTATCCAACTCGTAGTTGGTGGGAATCAAGCTTTAATCATCAGAAGAAAATGAATCAAACTTTGATCATTAGAAGAAAGACAAGGCGCCACATGATTAAGCTATGCTTGTTGGAAATATGGTCAATATTTTAATGCTAGATTTTACTAGAAGACAAATATCGCAACAAACTAATGATGCATAAATCAGTACTAATAGCAGGCAACTCATTGTGTACTTTGAAATATATGCAGAATTAGAATGTAAACAAGTTGATCGGTCACACGAATAACTTACTATTGGATCTGATGAAGAACCGAAAGCAGTGCAGACTCAATGTAATGCAGAAACATAGAGGAAGCAGTATAGCAAGTGGTCTAGTGTAGAAATGTAGAAGAAGCAGCGAAGCGAGTGGTCGTGTAAGATATGCACTGCCTAAAAACCTTATCGCCACCCCTGCCTAGAAATCTTATTGCCGTCTCCTGTGCAGATCTTCATGACATCAATGGCTCGGAAATACCGCTCCTTCTTCATGATGCACGCCAAGAAGAAGAGTTGACGAGGTTTAAATGGCACAATATAGACAATTTTTCACGTGAAAATACGCGAATATACGCACGTGTTTAGCTAAAGCCATGCTATATATTCTCATCCATATGTCACATGTTTCAAAAAGTGACAAGTACTCTACTTTATAAATTGATCTTCTAACAATATGATACTAAATCGTACATGCTTTAAAATTATACAAAATAGACCTTACTCAAACCTATTCCTAATAATG
The DNA here is from genome assembly GCA_036346265.1 of Melocanna baccifera. Lineage (NCBI taxonomy): Eukaryota > Viridiplantae > Streptophyta > Magnoliopsida > Poales > Poaceae > Melocanna > Melocanna baccifera. Next base: position 161,529 of record JAYEVJ010000185.1, on the reverse strand, counting down.
GTACGGCCGACAAATCTCTAATTAAGTCGACCAGGCTAAATTAAGTGTCGGTGAGGAAGTTCTTGAGGTCTCAAGCATCATGCCCAGCTCTTCTCTCGCCACCTGGGCGAGCAGGTCGGCGACGTAGGACGCGATGGCATCCAGGACCACCGCCATGGATGAAGCAAGCTTAAGCAGGCACCCTGACTGACAAGAGCGCCCCCCCTCCCCCCGCGCGTCGCACCGGCAGAGGGCAGGGCACCACGATGCAGAAGGCACATGACAACCACATGGTATTGTTTGTTGGGTTTCGCTAGCAACCACTGCATGCCACACTCAGACACTTCAACGTGCGGTGCAGCTGCCACATTTGCTCGTCCCAAGATCACATCTGAATTTCTAAGCTAGTTTAAGCTGCCCCGACACTTCAACGTGCGGTGGCTAAGACGTTGGTGCAGGGTATGAAAGAGAGAATTAAAAGAGGTTGATTAGAGTGAAGATCGTAGAGGGAGTTGGCTAATGACACGAACCCATATGTCAGTGTATATCAAGAGAAGATACGATGGTGTGTTGAAAGACGGTGAATAGATAAACTCTTTTATATTATATTAGTAGAGATAGAAAGTAATGATTTACAGACGACGTGACCTTTCGATAGCCTGTAGGCGTCCATTAGGAAAAAAAAAAGTTGAAATAGATCTGGCCTTGATTCCATTGGTGACGGTGAGTCCTAATTCCTAAGGGGGTGATTGTTTCGGTTTTTTTCGGTTTCAGCTTCTAGCTTCAGCTTTTTTTTCACTATTCACTACACTATCCACTAACTCAGCTACAGTGTTTTTTCAGCCAGCTACAGTGTTTTTTCAGCCAAAAGCCATCGCTATTCCGATCACCCCCTAAGTAACAGTACTCAACGTCCTAATTTCAGTGGCTGGTTGGGGAATATTTTTCTTTTATTTTTGGGCGTGCGTAAACTACGAACTACGAGGCCAACTTGTGACTGGAGACGCTCGCAGTACTTTGGATTTTGTTGCGGCAAGTTGCCCCCCGACACTCCAACGTGCGGTGCTGCTGCCACATTTGGCCGTCCCAAGATCACATCTGAATTTCTAAGCTAGCTTAAGCTGCCCTCGTCGTACATACGTGACTCTCGATCTCAATTCTTCCACGCAGCAAGCACTACTACCACCATCACTAGCTAGTACTTGACCAAACAAAGCAAGAGAAAGTAAGCTTTGATCTGGCTACCTTGCTTCATCTACTACGCCATAGAGAAACCATTTTAAAAAGTTGAGGTGTTCAATTCAGCTTTACCCTCTATAGCTTCTCCAAACGTAAGCTGGGAAGAAGCCAATTTGAATACCACTAAGATTTAGAGCAAAGGCAAGCCAGAGAGCCGCACTAGAAGAGTGGTATCTTTCTTGAAACATAGGCAGAGCAACAGATAGCTAGGATGCCTTTCTTCCCTTGCCGACACGTTGCCGTGGATACAAATTTTCTTTTGCTCCTTTTTCCTCGTGCCTGGGCAAGAAGTGAACACGCAGAGACAAGCTCTACCGAAGAAGCCCGTGGGCCGTGGCGCTATACACTCCACTCGTCTCCGTCGCTCGCCGGCGCCGCACGAGTCTTCCCCACCCACCGCAGCCACGCTCAATGGTAGGAAGGGTGTCCCACCATGGGAGCAACTGCGGGATTAGGTCGTGGAGCCAGAGCATTACCAAGTGGGCTTGATATCCTAATCGTGTGCCGCAGATGAAATATTTCGACAGGAATTAAAGCTGGAGTGACCTAATCATCCAATGCAAATTGGGCTCTGTTTCATGGACAAGCGAGCTTAGATTCGAGGGAAGTCAGTTCAACAACTCGTATTACAGAACAACAACCATAATTGCTTCAAAGATAGGCAATAATTCACTTTGGTACAGGAACCAAGTCAGCAAAGCATATGTTAGGATGGAAGTATAAGTAAAGTTTGTGTCAGTATAATTTTCAAGCATTAGAGAGGAAACGCTCCCGAAAGGTTGGTTTATTGCATAGATCTAAACTCTAGGCCTTTTATAGTAGTATAAAGTAATTCTAAGCGCCCATTGTCAAGCACTGAGAACGACATTGTCAAGCAATCATGTGCAATAGGTAAAATTAGACATGATATTTTGCTGTGAAAACTAAATCTTCACATGCACCCATGAATCATCATTCCTAGAACCGAAGAAATGCAGATAGAAACTTACTGCTGTGCGTCTATTTGTGCCCGGCAGTATCATCAAACTGTTACGCATCAACGTAGAGAGAAAAACACGGGCTTAAACTTGTTACGCATTGACCGATCTCAGATATTTTTTTTTTGTTTTTTAGGTTTTTTTTTGTATTCCTTTGTATTGTTCGTAATCTTTTTTTTCTATCTTTAAAATTTTTAAATTTAATTATATAAAAAAACAAAGCGTATCCACAGGCGTAGTTCCACGTAGCCGCGGAATGCAGTTGCATTTCTATCTTTAATTTGTTTTTAAATTTAATTCCGCGGCCCGCCCGTATATGCGTAGTTGATACTGTTCTGCAGGTCCACGTAGCCACAGGCGTAGCTGATGCTGTTCTGCAGGTCAGTCTCGATCGCGCCGGCCTTCGTAGTTGATGCTGTTCTGCAGGTCAGGCGTAGTTGATGAACTTACCTCCACCAGATGTTGAGGGGTTTGGAGCTCCACACTGCAATACAGGCAGCATAATTAATACACCAAATAAGTCAGCGGATGCGGGGATAAATTTGAGCGTCAGAATGCCAGAATAAGTAAACAGTAACTGCACAGAACTATAGACTTGGGTAAGCAGCATTGTAAATCCACTCGAGTGCAACCAGCATTTCTCCAATCAAAAATTTTAACCTGCGTCAGTTTATGACTCTGCATTGATTGATATATGTTCCTATACCTGGTAATCTCTCTTTTTAGAGGAATAGGTTAATCTCTTCATTCTTCTCCTTTTTTTTTTACTCCCACATCTGAAGGGTGGAGCTACCATCCGGCGACCTGGACAGCTGTCCGGATTCACCGACAAGCAGCTCCCTTGAGCCCTATTAATGCATAGTGACACCCAAGTCTTAATTAATTAGTGCTCTGTCTTACTCCCGTACTCCGGCAAGCTTTGCCATGCTCGGCTGGCTCCACCACTATCATTTCCAAGTAGAATGGAATAATGAGTTTAGTACCATCAACGTACTACTACACAGCAAAAATAGTGTAACACGACCAAATACTTAGAAAACGCTTTTAGCGATAATTTTTAATTTTTGATTAAAATTTTACTGTAGTTAATTTTTTTACTGTAATTAATTTAACTTTTTAGACATAATTAATTTTTAAAAAATGTAAAAATAGAAAAAAAAATATGTTAACCCATTAGGGACAATACAAAGTAACACAGGAAAAAAAGAAAATACAAAAAAGCCTAAAATATCTAAAAAAATTTAGAAAAAGACGAAATACTAAATAGTGAAAAAAAGCTGAAGCTAAAAGCTGAAACCGAAACGAGCGAGGCCGTAAAACTGGGATACACCATTTTAATGTACTCCCTCTGTGGTAAGGGATAATTTACTATAGCAGATTTTTTTTACTATGGTTGTTTTAGTTTTTTAGGTATAATTAATTTTAAAAAATATAAAAATAAAAAAAAACATATTAACCCATTAGGGACAATACAAAGGAACACGAGAAAAAAAAGAAAATATAAAAAAACCTAAAATATCTAAAAAATTCTGAAAAAAACGAAATACTGAATAATAAAAAAACAGAAACTAAAAACTGAAGTAAAAAAAAATCGAAACGAATAAGGCTGTCTCCATTGAACGGGTCGGGTACGGACCAAGGTCGCTGGGTCAGTAAATGCAGCTCTGCTCGATCGGGAGCCACCGCGCACAGGCTCGATGCCAAGGACAATGCTCATTGACCGTCACCAGCTGTATGGTAAAACACAATATAGCGAAACAAAACAGTAAACTCACGCTCTAGCAATTCACACTCTAGCATACACATGACAGATGGAATCAATCAGAGCAAGTAACTATGTGACATCTCAATCCATATAAAATTAGATCTATGATAATTCATATGTGTATACATAAAGATGTGGAATAGTTTTATCTTGCTAGTTTAGCATGAGAAGCATCAATATATAAACTTATAGGCACCACTGGTAATAACTTCTGGTTAGCCATTTTGCGCGAATCGATGACGAAAGCGTAAGCAGGTTGTGACGTGTACATAACTTATCTATAATAAAATTATATTTAAGCTGATTTAGATCCTAGGCCATTACAAACTAGTTGCCTGCCTAAGGATAGCTGGCTAGCCGAAGCACAGACATTGTTTTTTGGCCAGGGTGGTCTCCACCGGCAAGGGTGATGGCTGTCCTGAGTAGCTCAGCCTTGTCAAAATCCTGGTTGACACACAACCATATTCTCTTGTCGAACTTATCCTTTATGGTGTCTATTAGACCATGTGGTCAGATCTAGGTTATTTTAGATGATGAATAATTGACAACGTTGGTTATGATATTACTTATAGTGTGTTGCGTGTGTGCGGATTAACGTTGGTCAAGTTCGGACGAACTTGTGCTGAGAAAAATATTCTTTGGTCCTTGTATGTGCCGAGAAAATAGCAACTAGATATCAAGGAGCAGTGGCGGCGGGATTACAAAAATAAATCTGGTCGTGAGCTTTTTTGGTGAGAAAAAGGTTATGAGATTATTTTGCATGGCAGTTGCATGCAGGCTGTAAAATCTTTGTAACATACGGGTGGTTGATCCGATGGCAACAAAAGTTCCTTTTGCTAATCAGTGCTACAATACCAAAAAGGCTTCAATACGGCCTGTAACCAGCGTTGCGACGATCATGCACGAACACAACAGGGAGTTTGAATTCAGTTGTGAATAGAATCTTCCTTTTATTTGTTTTGCTTTGTTTTGTTTTGGTTTTGCTGTGATTTACAGATTGAAAGAGCAGAAGACAGCAAGTTAGTTAAAAAGGTTTTCGCTGCGGATCACAATCATTCACCCCCCTCTGATTACCATTGACGATCCTACAGTGTCATTGTTGAAGACCTCCCGGGCGAGGGTGGTCTTGCCGATACCGCCGACGCCCACGATGGCGATCACCATGACGTTGCTGTTGCACTCCTTTTCTGTCAGCATCTCCACCAGCTCCCTCATGTCCTCTCCGATCTTCTCCCCGACAACACCTGACCGGACAGGCTCCCCTGTCGTCTCACGGCTGGCAGTTGGGCGAGAGGCCGCATGCACCCTGCTACTACGCTCCTCGTAGGAACCGAGGTTGACAAAGCTAAAGGCGGCACTTCGCTCCTTGATGCCACCAAGCCTCTGGTTAAGCGCCTTGATGCGGCTGCCGATGTCGTGGGCAAAGAGAGGATCCCGCATGTAGAAGAGAAAGGGGTTGAAGCATCCTATGTCCGCTGCCGTGGATGGACCACGCTCCATGTCCTTGAGCTAGCAGAGATCGAGGATGTCGGTAGTGTCATACATGGCATCTTTGAGCTCCCTCACCCACCCCTGCACGCTCTTGTCGGTGATGCGTCTCCTCTCTGCGTCTGCATCTTTGGTCTCATCAAGTGACTTTTTCTTTTAAGGGTTTTTGGGAAGTGATCCTCGGTGTTCTAACTTACTGTGATATGTGGAAATACATCTAGAACCATCTCGGCTATCAGCTACCCACAAGCAAATTGTTTTCACCGTTTGGGGTTTTGGCTCGATTTTAGTGCAGCCTTCTAACAAACTAAAAAAGGTTCCATCTTTGGCCATGTCTTTCATGATCATTTATTGGAATAGGTTCACAATAACCTAGAGAAGATCCATGCAAAATTTCATATCATTTGGATTGACGGATCAAAAGTTCTCTTGATTTTTGAATTTGAAATCGGGCTAAAAATACTATTCATCGCCCTGATTTTATTGTAGCAACGGTTAGATCCCCGTTATAAGGCCGGTCAGACCGCCATTTGGTTCCACGTTTTGTTGATTTGGGCAATTGGATTGATTTTTAGCTAGAGATTCTGTGTTCTACACCTCTGTAGGTATCTGAGTATAGAATCTTGAATACTTAGGGGATTAGAGTTGGCACCATTTACTTTCCCTCTGTTGCCATATTCGGTCTTTCAAGTAGATAAGCCATAAGCCCATAGCGGTTTCGAACCCAACCATAATTAACTAGTGTATTCATCTTAAAACTCATAAACCATTTTTAGAGATTCAAATATCAAATAATTAAAATAAACAATTCACATAAATAATCTATCCAACTCGTAGTTGGTGGGAATCAAGCTTTAATCATCAGAAGAAAATGAATCAAACTTTGATCATTAGAAGAAAGACAAGGCGCCACATGATTAAGCTATGCTTGTTGGAAATATGGTCAATATTTTAATTCTAGATTTTACTAGACGACAAATATCGCAACAAACTAATGATGCATAAATCAGTACTAACAGCAGGCAACTCATTGTGTACTTTGAAATATATGCAGAATTAGAATGTAAACAAGTTGATCGGTCACACGAATAACTTACTATTGGATCTGATGAAGAACCGAAAGCAGTGCAGACTCAATGTAATGCAGAAACATAGAGGAAGCAGTATAGCAAGTGGTCTAGTGTAGAAATGTAGAAGAAGCAGCGAAGCGAGTGGTCGTGTAAGATGTGCACTGCCTAAAAACCTTATTGCCACCCCTGCCCAGAAATCTTATTGCCGTCTCCTGTGCAGATCTTCATGCCAGCAATGGCTCGGAAATACCGCTCCTTCTTCATGATGCACGCCAAGAAGAAGAGTTGACGAGGTTTAAATGTCACAATATAGACAATTTTTCACGGGAAAATACGTGCGTGTTTAGCTAAAGCCATGTTATATATTCTCATCCATATGTCACATGTTTCAAAAAGTGACAAGTACTCTACTTTATAAATTGATCTTCTAGCAATATAATACTAAATCGTACATACTTTAAAATTATGCAAAATAGACCTCACTCAAATAGCCTATTCCTAATAATGGTACGGCCGACAAATCTCTAATTAAGTCGGCCAGGCTAAATTAAGTGTCGGTGAGGAAGTTCTTGAGGTCTCAAGCTTCATGCCCGGCTCTTCTCTCGCCACCTGGGTGAGCAGGTCGGCGACGTAGGACGCGATGGCATCCAGGACCACCGCCATGGATGAAGCAAGCTTAAGCAGGCACCCTGACTGACAAGAGCACCCCCACCGCGGCACCGCCAGGCCAGCCAGCACAGGGCAGGATCACATTAATTAATTATAGATCCACCTCAAATTAATCGACAGCGCAGGCGTCACATGCGTGCGAGCTATTGTCAAGTTTTTTCGAGGGGTGGGTATAAGGTGTGCTGTTTTGATCTGTGGTTTATATTTTTGAATTTATATCTTATAAATTTTAATTATTTGTGTGATGGATTATAGAGAGATATTTGTATACGATTTTGAAAGGTATAGATGAAGTCAGCATAACGTGTACTATAATTAATCTTTAGATCTTATTTTTTTAAAAAATACATTATTTTTGAAAAAGTTCATGACAGTACCAGCAGCGGGCATGGCAGGGCACCACGATGCAGAAGGCACATGACAACCACATGGTATTGTTTGTTGGGTTTCGCTAGCTGCCACTGCGTGCCAGACTCAGACACTTCAACGTGCGGTGCAGCTGCCATATTTGCTCGTCCCAAGATCAGATCTGAATTTCTAAGCTAGCTTAAGCCGCCCCGACACTTCAACGTGTAGTGGCTAAGACGTTGGTGCAGGGTACGAAAGAGAGAGAATTAAAAGAGGTTGATTAGAGTGAAGATCGCAGAGAGAGTTGGCTAATGACACGAGTCTATATGCACTAAAAATCTGATAGATCTGGGCGTACCCTAAATAACAGTACCCTACGGCGTAAACTACGAACTACGAGGCCAACTTGTGAACGTACGGAGATTGGAGACGCTCGCAATACTTTGGATTTTGTTGCAGCAAGTTGCCCCCGACACTCCAACGTGCGGTGCTGCTGCTATATTTGCTCGTCCCAAGATCACATCTGAATTTCTAAGGTTATGTTCATTTCAACTTAAAGGTAGTTTTACTTTTGATTTTTTACTTTTTCACTATTTAGTAATTTCATCTTTTTTTTAGATTTTTTTGGGTTTTTTATCTTTTCTTTTTTTCCCGTATTCTTTTGCATTGTCTGTGATAGGTTAATATATTTTTCTATTTTTAAATTTTTTAAATTTAATTATGACAAATAAGTTAACTCAGCTATAATAAAAAAACTATAAGCCAACACTATTTTAAAGTGGTGGTGATGGTAGGTTTTGGAACAATATTTGAAAAACTGTTTTTGAAAGATGCAAACGCGGGGGAGGCGATAGAGGCTGGCTGGCTACTTTTTTAAATCGGCTTCCGGCTTCTCCAAGCAGAAAGCTGATGTCTTTTGGCTAAAATGGAACCGTAACGACTAAAAAGAAGTAGTTTTTGGAATAACATTTGGAAAATGGTTTTTGGCAGACACAGAGGAGGCGATGGAGGTTGGCCGATGGTTTCTGGAAACAGCATAGAGAAACTGTTTTAAAAAGTTGTGGTGTTCAATTCAGCTTTACCCTCTATATAGAGCTTCTCCAAACATAAGCGGAAAAGAAGCCAATTTGAATACCACTAAGATTTAGAGCAAAGGCAAGCCAGAGAGCCGCACTAGAAGAGTGGTATCTTTCTTGAAACATAGGCAGAGCAACAGATAGCTAGGATGCCTTTCTTCCCTTGCCGACACGTTGCCGTGGATACAAATTTTCTTTTGCTCCTTTTTCCTCGTGCCTGGGCAAGAAGTGAACACGCAGAGACAAGCTCTACCGAAGAAGCCCGTGGGCCGTGGCGCTATACACTCCACTCGTCTCCGTCGCTCGCCGGCGCCGCACGAGTCTTCCCCACGCACCACGGCTACCATGACGCAGAATGGAAGAGACCCAAAAGCAGTAAACATGTCATATCCAATCCAAAATAACTCTTCACCACAAAGTTGCAGTCAAACCGTTGGCAAGCACGAACGACCCTAGTAAAAGCCATTGACCTCAGAGAACTGCGCTGAGATCTGTAGCTTTTTTTTTTTTTACCAAAACTCACTCTTGTGCAAAGCGCTAAACCAGTCAAGGCCACATGTAGCATACTACATGAGTTCTCATGTTTTTTTGTCAGATAACAGTGTGGCTTTGATAGCATCCAGATAGGACTCCATGTAACAATTTTTCTCTCCTTCAGCTTTGCTCAGGAAACACAAATGTGTAAAACACACCAATTGCCGTAGTAACTCAGAGGCAGTGAGCAAATAAATGAAATGGGATTAAAAAAACCCAACCGTTCCGTTCTGCTCCGTTAATTGTTTTCTTAAACATGTTACAATACCCAACGCCATTCAATCCGATCTCTCTCTTTTTTTTTATCCAACCAAATACTAGATCTTTTTTTTCTCTGGAGATCAGCAAATAGATGATCGATTAGGTTCTGTTTTTGTACTACACTAAAATATTTTTTCTCTGGAGACCAATTCAATAGTAGATCTTTTTTTCTCTGGTGATCAGCTAAATAGATGATCGATTAGGTTCTGTTTTCGTACTACACTAAAATATTTTTCTCTGCTCAAAAAACTTCTCTCTCGCTACAATCCATTGAGCTAGCTGTTCTCAATGCTTGAATTACTCGAGTTCTAGCACATGCAGCAGCAGAGCACCATTTCGCTCCTCTCTCATGCACAAGTCCGAGAGGCTATGCAACGAGCATTGGGCCAGCCTTGTAGGACAGTTTTCCTTTGTTTATCGAGAGGGCTAACATGTTTTCATTTCTAATAGGAACAAGCCTGTCAGTGCATGGTCCTGGTCTGGTTGAAGATTAGGTTTGGGAAATAAAATGATCGAGGCCACTTCATTTTTCTGCTAGCAAGCAGGCCTTGGACGGATATTCTTGCCCTATTCCTCTTCATCCCCTGATGCTGTCAAGAGAAATTAAGGATGAAAGATGGAATCAACAAGTAGAAACTAAGGAAACAAATTAAATGAATAGAGCAAGCCAACAAATTAAGACGAAGCAGCCGTGCTAATTTACCTCTAGATATGGTAAAGCGGCTCATATGTGTACAACACATACCATTTCCACGGATACGCATAGGCCTTGACATGCTGGATATGACTCAACCTTTCCCACTCTGGGCTAGATTTTCCCACGGCTATGGAAGTGAGCAACTCTAGGCTACAGTGTAGCTCCAAATGCCTTAGTTTTACATCTTGCAGGTATCCCAGGAGTGTTTCCATGCCAAAATCCCACAGCTCGAGCCTCTGGAGTGCAAGAATGCCCTCCAATACCTTCAGCCTTGGACACCATCTGGGGAGATGACAAGATTATCCAAAATATCCTTTGATGACAAGATTATCCAAGCACGACAGTGAGCAAAGCTCATCAAACACCTCCTCAATTCGTCCCTGCTCTTCCCTAGAGATGTCTTCTCCCCTTTCTCAACTGTTTTTCTGCGCATGTCCTATTCCGCTTCATCCCCTGGAACAACACAGTCAAAAGACGAAAAGGATGAAAATATTTCTTTCAAGAACTAGAAGGAAAAGTAGGAAGTGTATTCAGACTCTAGCATACGGATGAAAGATGGAATCAACAAATGAAAATTAAGGAAGCAAATTAAATGAACAGAACAAGCCAACAAATTAAGATGAAGCAGGTGTGCTAATTTACCTCCAAATATGGAAGAGCTGACAACGATATTTGTCTCCAAGTTGTAGGGATCCATTGTGTACATCACATACCATTTCCTCTGATTGTCTCCATCATGTGCATAGCCCCTGACATGCTGAATATGACTCAACCTTTCCCACTCTGGGCTAGATTTTCCCTTGGCTATGGAAGTGAGCAACGTTAGGCTGCAGTCCAGCAGCAAATGCCTTGGTTTTACATCTTGTAGGTATCCCGGGAGTGTTTTCATGTCAAAATCCCACAGTTCGAGCCTCTGGAGTGCAAGCATACCCTCTAATACCTTTAGCTTTGGGCAACAGCTAATGTAAAGCTTTTGCAGTTTGGGGAGATTAGTGATCCTCTCAAGGTCAGGGTTCTCATACACATAAAGCTCAATGATAGAAGCAAAGTTCTCCAGAGAGTTAAGGTGCTGAACACTATATATGTATAATTTTTTCAAAGCCCTTGCATGGGAGGCAAGGCCAGGAGGAACACGCCTCAACTTGCAACCAATGATACGAAGCTCCTCCAAGACAGGCATGGCTTGCACTTGCTCCTCCCACTCCCACTCCTCCCATTCCGCCATTCCTTGTAAGACCATCTTGTGTAGTCTCGGAAACGCAGCCACCGCATGATGATTGTGGTGATAGATGGGTTGTAGGAATTCAGACCTAACATGCTTGATGGCTGGAGCATGTTTGATCTGAAGGAACTGCAAATAGGGGAGCTGACACAAGCCATCGGGGAGTTGGGTGCAACAGGCTAGGTTCTCCATCATTAGAATCCTCAAGCTCTTGAGGGGCATTGCTGCTATCGACATCATCCACATTGGGAGCCGCCGACCAAAATATCCTTTGATGAGAAGATTATCCAAGCATGACGGTGGGCAAAGCTCATCAAACACCTCCTCAATTTGTTGCTGCTCTTCCTCAGAGACGCCTTCTCCCTCTTTGACTAGCCCATCTTCTCCCAATCTACTTGTGCAGCATAAGATCAAATGGGTAAGATGCACCTTTTCACCAAGCATGGCCTTTGTGGCGGATGAGGCAGGAGAATGAGATACATTCTCCAGACCATCTAACCCAAGAAGCCTAAGCTTGGAAAGTGGCCCCAACTCTTCCAAACTACACCAATCACCATCCATGTGGGCTTGAAACCCAACTAGTTTCCTCATATTTGTTAGACCACGGAATCCCCTAGGTATATCATCTATACTTAATTTATTAAGGTTAAGATACCTCAAATGCCTCAGCTTCGTAATGCTATTAGGAAGTTTCACCAGACTTCGACATACTTCAAGACTAATGTGCTGTAGGAATTTCATCTTGCCGATGTTCTCTAGTAATCTAGATATATCAGTTTGGTCCAAGGACAAATACCTCAAGTGCTTGAGTTGATACAAAGATTCAACCAATACAACACATTTTGCAGACTCTATGTGTAGAGTCCGTAAACTTGTAAAGGTAAACAGAGAATCACCAGGATTAATCTTTATATGGCCAACTGATATTAGTGTTCTTAGTGATTTCTGCTCTTGTAAAAATCTCCACTCAAATCTATCCGATCGCAATCCTTTGGGTTGTATAGACAACCTAAGAAACTTTTGTGTATTGAGTTTACTTAAAATATCAGTTTCTCCATTGTGAGCTACTAGTGCTTCATCCCTAGCCACATATTGAGCAAATGAGCGAACAACATCGTGCATGTTGCAAACCCATTGATCAGCGTACCATGTATCTGGCTCTATAAGGTTCCTCAATATTAACTCTTTATAGAACTCTCCTCCTAATTCTTCTAATTCATCCGTGTTTCCATGAACAAATCCTTCGCTAATCCACATACTAACAATTTCATCATCAAAGAACACTGTATTTTTAGGGAGAAGTGAATAGAACAGAAAGCATTGCTTCAAACAAGGTGGCAAATCTTCATAGCTTAAGTATATTGCATAGTTTAAGTCTTCAAGCATTTCAGATATTGACCATATAGAATCATTAAGAACCTTCTCCCAATCACCTGGTCGTTTCTCCCTTTGGCACAAGAGTCCTCCTATTACTTTTACAGCAAGCGGTAAACCATCACATTTTGCTATAATTTTCATTCCAATATCCTTCAGCGTATCAACATCACGTTCACCTATCTCACTTGAGACTACCTGCACACAGTTAAACCCATCGAATTAATATCAATTAGTATATTGGTAGTGGCTTGAGCCGATTTTTTCCTAATAAAAAAAGATGTACATGCTAGAATTTATGTCTCCCGTTATTTTGCTTCTCTATATTTACCATAAGTTTTATAATATATTTAATGATTAGATGTATTTACTGTCAGCACAAATTAATGGTAACACGGTAATTTGGACGGATAGTGCTTCCATATATGTTAGAATTTGTGTCTCCCATTATTTTGCTTCTCTATATTTGCCGTAAGTTTTATAATACATTTAATGCTTGGATGTATTTACTGTCAGCACAAATTAATGAGCAAGTAATGGGTAATTAGGATAGGGCACAAGAAAATTCTGCATTGGCCGGTGTCATCGCACAGACAACCAAACTAGCTACCACGTGACTAACGTGCGCACCCACACATGGTGCTAAGTTTAAGTAAAGTTCTATTCATATGACCTTCTAAAAGCTATTTTTCTATACTAAAAATATTTTTTACAGTAGCTAGTTTTCAAACGGAATATCTTTTCAAGACGGGGTCTACTAGTCGATTGTAGTACACATTGTAGTAATTTTATTTTTATCAGACAAAATTGCACATAAGTTTCTCTCTCCGTACGACTCTCTACAAATTGTTATTATTCATAAACTAAAGCCAAAAATCACCAACACAAGTTAATATGAGCGGGCCTTAAATCTCCCACTCACTAGCAAGCTAGTGCTCATTAATAAATGAGAATTGCTATACAGCATTTGCATATTTTTTGAGCTCAAATCCGGCAGATTTTGGGCCGTTGGATCCCCATACCCCCCCTCCAAAATAAAAAGAATTTAGGCCGTTTGATCTCCATCCAACGGATCCCCCCATACCCCCTCCAAAAAAATATGAGTATTCCAAATCTGGGGTATTCGATGGAGATCCAACGTCCAAAAAATCTAACAGATTTGAGCCCTAAAATATACAGATGTTATATAGACACTCCCTTAATAAATATATATACACAAGACTAGTATTTCTTTTTTAAAAATTAGCTTAATATCCGTGCTTTGCTAGGGATAAAAATCGTATTATCTCAGTATGTCAAGTCGATATTATCAGGATTGGTTTGCTTGGCCTATGCCGTCGGGTCCACCTCGGCACCCTCGGTTTTACCATGCACCCAGTAGAGCTCTGTTTTTTTGTTAGATAATTTATAGGGTGGTGAAAATTACTTTTTTGGTAGATTATTTTTTTTGTTAGAGATTTTTGAAGAAGGTGCAAAAGAAATTGAGAGGACTCTCTTTTTAAATAATAGAGATATACTGTCATTCGTTAAAAAAAAAGAAAGAGAATACAACTCTTAGACCCAAAAGGCTAGTGCTTCAGCGGATTTCTTTCAAGGAGGGGTATATGCTTGTATCATACGTGCACGCATATCGAGGGGAATAGGAAATACGATTCAAATAGATATTGTGTACGCGCGATCGTCCTCCGTCTGAGCAGTGCAACCGCTATCCACGCGGCCACGCCCACGCCACGCTGACCACGCGGCCGAGCTCGTCGAGCCGCCACCGTCCTCAGCTTCGCCGACCCTGCCGCCGGCCACCGGAGAGAGAGAGCGGGAGGAGAGAGAGGGAATAATCTGATATGAATTTATTTTGTACAAAGAATAAATAATTTTGCGAAAATAACTTTGTACAAACAAAAATTCAACAAATAATTTTGTGCTAGCAAAAAAATTGTAAGAATAATTTTGTACGAATAAAACAACTTTCTACGAAAATTTTTGCACAAACAAATTAATTATGAATAATTTTGTACAAAATACTTTTGTACGAATAATCTGTGTTTCTATATATACCATCCTAAAAAGCAAAAGGTACAAATTAATTAAGAACGCATCGAGGGCCTAATTTTAATTTCAACCGTCCGCTACTTTAGTACTAACTATACAGTTTTTGGGTCTGTAAATGAACTGCATGTTAAAATCGGAAAATTCGGAAGCGTAAAAATAATAAAAAAAAACCCTATATTATGAAGGGTTTTAGACCCCTTGAAAAGTAGTAGGTCAAAAAGTCTGATTAAGGCAAAAATGCTCAAAATAAGTTGTATTAGAGTTAATGATGTATTAGAATAGTTTAAAGATTTTTAGAAGAGCTAACGGCGACTGTGAGAGTATAAAAGACAAAATAAAAAGTTGTGTACAAAAGGAACCGAGGGTGCGACTAGATAATATGAGGTGCTGGCGGCTGTTGATTTGCCGTAGCTTTTGAAGAAAAAAAGCAGCGGGCGGCTAGTTGTTTGCGCCGAGATTTTTGGTAATAAGAAAAAGTGGCGGCTGCTTTGTTTTTGGCTGGCCGTGATTTCGCGTCGTGATCTCAGAAGAAAAAGCGGCGGGCGTTCACAAATAAAAAGCGGAGAGCATTAATTTTATAGAACACAAAATTACTTAAGGGTGTAAATAGTTTTCAACCATCCACTGCTTTGCTACTAACAATACGTCTCTAGAATTCGAGCAATTCACTTTTGTTGTTGTAAAGCATTAACACGATATTAAATAAATAGATTATTAGCGTGACTTAGAGGTTGCGAGTTCATTGCGTACGGACCTGCTTCTTGAGCAACAACCAGGCATCTTCAGGCCCTAGTTTGTCGACGTGATGGTAGGGCTGCACAGCTTGCATCGCTCGGGCGACTCTTTGATCTCTTGTGGTGACAAGGACTCGGCTGCCTCGAGCAGCGGCGTTGACCAGTGGGGTTTTGAGCACACCATCCCATGCTCCGCTGCTCCAAACATCATCCATCACCAGCAACAGCTTCTTCCCTGTCAAGGCATCTTTAAGGATTCGCTGAAGCGTTGCCTTTGCATCTCCAGAACGACGGTGGTCTCCCCCGGCTTCGATGATGGCTCTCCTTAGCAACTCAGCATCGTTGTAGTCTTTGTTGACGCTGAGCCATATCTTCCTGTCGAACTCATGTTGGATGGTCTCGTCGTTGAAGATCGTCTGGGCAAGGGTGGTCTTGCCGATCCCACCGACGCCCACAACAGCCAAGACCATCATTTTGTTGTCTTCACGACTAGCTTCTCCCTCCATTCTTGTCAGCATCTCCACCAGTTTTCTTGTGTCCTCTTCAATCTTCTCCCCGACCACACCCGAGCGGTCGAGCTCCCCCGACGACTCGCGGCTGGCAGATAGTCGAGAGGCATGCGCCCTGCTACTACGGTCCTCGTAGGAACTAAGGTTGACGAAGCTGAAGGCACCGCTCCGCTCCTTGATGCCGTCCAGTGTCAGGTTGAGCGCCTTGATGCGGCTCCCGATGTCGTGGGCGAAGAGGGGATTTCGTAGGCAGAAAAGCAAGGGGTTGCAGCACCCCAAGTCTATGCAAGCGCCTCGCTGATCCATGGCCTTGAGCTGGCAGAGATCGAGGATGTCGGTGGCGTCGTACATGGCGCCCTTGAGCTCCCTCACCCACCCCTGCACGCTCTGGTCGGTGATGCGCCTCCTCTCTGCATCGGCGAGGAAGTTCTTGAGGTCCCCAAGCTTGGCGCCCAACTTGTCGATCTCGCCGGAGACTCCGAACAGCATCCCGACCTCATCTTGTGTCGCCTGTTTGAGCAGATCAGTGATGTAGGACGCAAAAGCCTCCAGGACTATGGCCATACCTTCTATACTTGCTAGCTGTTTCTCTTAGTTTCTTGGTTTCAGGAAAGCTAGCTAGCTGGGTTGAAAGGAAAGGATTGGTTGTTTGGCGACAGAGTGTGTACCTTTGGTTTGTGATGAGCGATGCCCCCATATATCTGTAATCAGTCGATCACATATGGCTAACTAGTTAATCTGCGTACCTTTCTTGAAACGCCGGCAAAGCAACGTACTGATACCAGAACCAGATAGATAGGTAGGTGGTTAAGATGCCTAGCTTGTTCCCTGCATCGACCTCCATTGCCGGCATGCACACGTCGTTTCTTATGCTTCTAGCTTTAACCTTTTGGCAGGGCAACTGCTGGGCAACGAAGGGATCAATTCTTTTCCTTTTCCTTTCTTTTCTTTTATTTCTATACGTACACGCACTTCGAATGTGCATACACGTACGTCTGTGTGCATGTTCCATACTTCATTCACAGGGATGGAAAGAACAGCAAACAATCCTCTCTTTTTTACATTGAATGACGAACAATTTAAATTTGACCACAGTGTAATGTTGTTTTGGTGTATATGCACTCAAACTATCTAATTCAATATTTAGATTGAATACACGAAAATGATATGCATACACTTTTTATAATATTATTATATTATTATATTTTATAAATGAGTTTTGATAATTATCTTCCGGGTGTTTTCCGCCATGTAGCTTGTTTGGAGCTCGTTTGCTACAACTAATAACTCATACAATTATGTTCAAGTTGTACATAAAATTTTATAATTTTTGAAGCTTGTTTGCTATATATAACAACTCATACAATTATCATAATCGTATAAATTTTTGAGCAACATTCATAGCGGAAAAATTGTCAAAAAAAATTATACAATTAAGTGCGTTGTATCAGGAGGCTGCACATAAACTTTCATAATTTTTTGAGCTCATTTGCCATATTTCAAATTTTAAATAAAAAATATAAAAAAATAAATAAGATAGGTAATTAAACCAGCTTAATTTGGTAGGCTCTCGGCCACCTGTTGGCTGGACAACTGGTTACACATGTCACCCCTGCCGTCCGGCCACCTGACAACTAACGTGCCATTTTTACCAATATAGTGTGCATACGATGATTTCTATATTTACAAATTGCAACAATGTTATATATGCCAAAACAATCCCTGTTACGAGCTCCAGGGGCACAACTACCAAGTTGTAAACACTGCTCTTCTCCAAGAGATGGTCTATCTTCTACATAGGATCGATGTAACCTTTTTCCCCTATCACAAACCCCGTGTACGTGTTTTCCATCGATATGGTACTTGTTTTCCATCGATAGGAGCCTGGACCTTTGGTTGAAAGTTTTGGGAATGCTCATCTGCGTTTAAAAGTCCTAACTTATAGCTTTTTGTATTATAGTTGTTGTTAGTTTTTTCAGTAACTAACTATTTGGTAGAGTTTTTTAGACTTATAGTTTGACTTTTTATATAAAGTATTTTTTAAGACAGATTTATAAGTTAAATGTATAATATACTATAGTAATTTTATTTATATTTATTAATATTATATGTAAGGTTCTATTACTATGTACTGTTTTATGAATAACTCAAAAAATAATAATAAATTAGAGCGGGCCTGAACGGCTCTCTTTCCTATTGATTTGCGTGCACGCTGTACTGTCTCTATGCTAACTCAAAAAGTAAATTAATTTAAGGTAGTGTTCGTTTTAACAATAGTTTTTGGTTTTCGCTGAAATTTTACTGTAGCTGGCTTTTTTACTGTAGCTGAGTTAGCTTATTGGGTATAATTAAATTTAAAAAATATAAAAATAAAAACGGCATGTTAATCTAGAGCGGACAATGCAAAGGAATACGAGAAAAAAACAAAACTCAAAAATTGGAAAAAAAAACAAAAAAAAGGAAAATGACAGATTTATGCATTGTGTCATCCAATCGTCCAACAGTGATTTGGTCGCAGTCGCGGCGATGAAAAGCCGAAGTGAGCGCACCGGCAGCACTCTCGCGTCCGGACGACTTACACGCTGAACTTATAGCGTGTCGTCCCGATGCAACAATAAAGAAAGACTTCTCTGTTTGCAAGCAATTAAGCAGTTGGTCAGTTTCTATGTCTAACTTCTGTTTTCTTTTTTCACTAATTAATAATTTCGTTTTTTAAGTTTTTGGATTATTTTGTCTTTTCTTTTTTGTATGTCTTTATATTGTTCGTGATAGATTAATATGTTTTTTCTATTTTTATTTTTTTAAAATTTAATTATATCAAATAAATCAACTTAGCTATAATAAAAAATAAATCAACTATAGTAAAATAAATTATAGCTCAACATCAAACTAAATGCTACCTAACTTCACTCTGTCCTCGACTTGCGTCTGCCGATGACTTGGATCATCACTCTTGTGCGTGCACTAGGAAGATGGTGGCCATGCTAGATGAGCACGATGCGCACCGACGTGGTCATCGCCATCGCAGCTAGCGGCAGCGGGTGGTTGTGCGTGCCCTCGTACGTGGTGATCAGGATGGTCGACGCGTCGTTGCATCCTGTTGCCTGTTGGTCAATTCCGTCACCTATAAAAAGTTATACCAATCGATCAACCTCTCTGATACGGTACTTTTGATCAAGAAATTAATTAGTCCTGTGTGGTTAGTTTTCCGATCTGTTGGTGCTTTCCTATATATCTTTTCCTTCGCAGGTGTCACGCTGATATCCAGCAGAGCCAGGCATCGTGATATCATTAGCATCTCGTATTAGCCTAAACGGAACATTTAACTAGTGGTTCGACTTATGGTTTTTTCTTTTTGGCCTTAGGGTTTGTTTTTTTTTTTGGTTGCGGTTTATGATTTTTAGTTGAAATTTTTGAATTTTAGCTGTTTGCAACAGAGATTACGGAGAGAGATACTCGCTTGCGATTTTAGATGGTACAGATGTTGGGTTTTTAGTGTGTATTATAATTAACTTGTAGACTCTATCTTAAAAAATACTTCATTTCAAAGTTAGGTACTGTAACAAAAACTAAAAATCATTTTGAGAAGCTGAAAAGAACATATCCTAAATAGGCCTAAGATGTGTCGGCATGATAGAAAAGTTGAATGTTTTACTTTGGCACGATAGTCCATATATGTGCGAAGGAAGCCAACAAGGTCACTAAGGCCATTCTCAGCCACAACTTTTCCGACCATACTGAAGGAGTTTTCGGCCCATGAAGTACCAACAGATTTTCGGCCTAGGAAATAAAATTTGGGCCATCAAGGTCAACAATAGAGAAACTTGCAGCCGAACGAAAGAAATATTGGCCCACAAAAGGCCACTACGAAGTTCGTGACTTGCGTCAGCCGAGGAGAAGAACAACTACGGCTGCTGCTGTCCTCCTCCTCCCTCCGTGGCGTTGCTTGACCAGGAAGCTTCTGCGAGACGCTGCTGTGCCCGCTGCACGCGACGGGAAAAAGGACAGCAATGCCCCTTAGCCTTGTGATAACCTCTCTAACGTTAAACAGTACAATTATAAGCTATAATACTTGCATTAACCTAGTGTTAGTTGTGTCATCCAATTGGGCATGTGATGGGTGCTGGATGGAAGACTCTGTGGGACGTAAGAGGGGGACTCTGGAGTAAGTGGATAAAATACCACGGTGGTGAAAACCTTAGCGAGTGTAGCTAAATTCCACCATCTTCATCTCCGTCTAGTCCAGACGCGGTATAGTAAGCATAGGAGTCTTGATCAAAAGGCTTTGAATTGTTTTAGTGAGCGAGGGTGAGCACAATCAAACATGCTCCGCGAATAAACATACATGATACAATATTATAGATGTAAAACTTAACAAAGGAAAACTCGAGTTCTTTTATTTTTATAAAACTACAATTTTAAAATACAGTATTTAGAAATCCTAAGATTTAATATTTTAACTAAATCATATTTTTAAAGATTGTCAGAGTATGTAATAATAATTACGGTGTAAGTTTCATCCACCTGTCACATGATTCTATACACTATATGCTATATTTGCTACTAGGGTCACTGGGTTCCATCTATCTAGGAAAAATCAAAATCAAAGTTCCATCCACTTATCATATTTTCTATCCCAATCACAAAGATTCTTTTATCAAATAGAAACTATCTTGAGTAAGTTTTCACATCCGTTCTTAACCGTAAGGTACTGCTGTTCGATAGTTTTCACTTTACAAAAATTACACACTTCATCCATAAAAGATATTCAACTGATTTTGTTTTTACCATCTCAAACAAGTTCTTGTATCTTTGTAACGTGGTTACACCCATTAAGAGATTTCCACCACCGTAAGGATTCTATTCACCCGCTCTAAAGACTCCTCTTGCGTCGCATATCAAAGATATTTACCCGACACACTTGTGCATGCTGTCGAGCTCTCACCCGAGACTGACTTGCTCCTTGTACTCCTTGAGCAGATCGGCGAGGATGGGGAGGAGGCTGCCCGTCGCAAACTCCACGGTCTCGGTCGGTAGGCAGCGTAACTTCTCGTGCTTTGTATGGTGGTTGCTGCGTGGGAGGCCTCCAGCCAATGGTATATCAATCTTGGATGGGCCGGCGAGAAGAAAAAAAGGACCATCTAGTCCGTCCGTCTGTCGTTCCACTCGAGCCAATGGTACCAGTGGTGGTGATGGCAGTCTTCGTCCTAACTTGTGGAAAGAAACCAAGTGACTGAGAGCGATATATACCAAATTGTCTCCCCATGTATGTTAGTATACGAATTAAAGGTTTCCTTCCCTTTTTTTTTCTTTGGCGTGTAACGTGTTAACTGTGCATCTCTCTTATTTTTCATTTAGATGAAAAATAAGAGAGGTGCCACACGCGAAGTCGGCATGCACGTGCAATCAGAAGAAGGGGAGCCCAAGAAGACTTTGTCATGCATATTTCGATATTTACTGCACATAATATTAATTTAGATTCGAAGTAAAGTTTACAACGACGATTCTGGTAATTTTCCAAAGGAGCCTTTACAACTGGTGATTATTATTATTGGAGAACTTTGAAACGTTTCCGAGAGAGTGACCTTGCACACTTATTCAAGTAGTGTCCCTTTTCATATTTATGATTCTCTAGACAGGTTGAAAGTATAAAACTGATGGATACGAAGAATAGGATGACAACAACTTGGAAGTCATTTGGGCACAAACAAACCGAAAAGAGACAGCTAGTGATGACTTGCAAGTCCATCTTTGGTGTGCGAACAAGAAGAAAAATAGCTGACCAGACAAGTTTGTAATTTAGCATCAGGCTTATTAATAAATGCAAAGAAAGTACTTGTCTTCATAACTCTTTGTTGCTACCATAATATACTAAATTTTCTATGTTTCTATGTGCCATCAGTACAGATTACACTTGTTTTACAATGTATACATGGATACTGAATAAAATATTTTTTTATCTGAAAGCTACTTGTAATCAGAAGAAGGGGAGACGAATCATCCACGCAGCGTTACTTTAGCAGAAAGCTACCCCACACACACACACACACACACACACACACACACTAAAGACTAATTCTGGACAACCTATAGCATGGTGACACGCGACACCGTCGTCTTGTACACTTGTTTGCCTTAATTCAGTCCTATAAATAGTGGCGCAGGAGTGGAGCCTTGGCATTGTGCTCATCTTCTCAAAAAGCTCTTCTTCTCCCCACTTCTCAAAGATGTCTTGCAGTTGTGGATCAGGCTGCAGCTGCGGCTCAAGCTGCAAGTGCGGGTATGTGATCAGCTTATTTAGTATTTAAGTAGCGATGAGGAGTTTCTTGTGCTAATTAATTTGATTTTGCTGGTTGCAGAAAGATGTACCCTGACTTGGAAGAGAAGGGCAGCAGCAGCCAGGCCACCGTGGTCCTCGGCGTCGGGCCGGAGAAGGCGCAGGTTGAGAAGGCCGCCGAGTCCGGCGAGACCGGCCATGGCTGCAGCTGCGGCTCCAACTGCAAGTGCAACCCTTGCAACTGCTAGCAAGCTTGGGGAAGGCAGGCACGTCTACGATGTATCATCTCATCTGTGTGTGAGAGTGACTGACGTGTGAGTGGATAATAAGGAGACCATTAGGTTGGTGCTTAACCACACCACCAGGGCACCATGGCTAGTCTAGTACTATATATTGTCACCATATCCTACATGCCATGCAGGCATCTAGTTTGGTCTTTGGGTGAATTTACATGAGTCACGCGTTTGCCCAAGTATGTACCTCTGCCTGCCTTTTGTCTGTCTGTGATGATTTGATCTGGAGTGAATTTACAGGAGTCGTTTGCCTAAGTATGTTTGCACCAAGATCCCGTACATGGCGTGAAGCGGAGTTCAGCCCCTACTACGTCGATGTGGTGGTCAGCGTCAGCCACGAACGCCGTCTAGCCGCGCCTGCCGACGGTGATGGCTAACCATCTGTCTACCAAATCCTCCGTCGAATCAAGGGTAGAATTCCAGCCCTAGATTTCTCTGAAATGGCACCAGATGAACTTGGGAACATAGCAGTTAAACAAGATACGATCAATTGTTTCCACATCGATCCCTCCTTACTGCTTGCAAACAAACGAAAATTCATTTGAATTAATATCTGCAACATTTAATAATCTACTATTACTAGTATGCATCCGCGTCTCCAAAACTGATTTCCCGGCTTATATAATTGCTGATCAACGCAGAGAGAACTAGTACTAGTGTGATTTCCCACTCTCCTCATGCTCTTCCGCACAAAGTCAACAACTCGCAATCACTGATTGCGATTGCTGAAGCGGCTGACAGCGAAACGGGCCCAACCTAAATACTCACACCGCCTATTGGAAGAGCAAAAGACCAACTTAAATCTTCCGCTCGTGTTTAGTACCACACCGCCTACTCGAAGAGCAAGAGACCAGCTCAAATACTCGCTCCACACCGACTTGCTCGCCGAGCCAGGTAGCGATGGCTTGTCACCCGAGTGGGGGCGCTACGGTGGTGCCGGATGCCAGGTGTGGCGCTTTGTGCCTGGGCATGCGGTTGGTTGCATTCCGCGGCCCGCCCGTTCCAAGTTGCGTAGTGGGCTGCTGGCGCTTGGGCGTAGGTCCGGGCGTCGCAGCGCCTGAAGTGGCGGGGACCGCGTGAGGCTGGCTTCACAGAGCAGCGTTTACCGCCCGCTTCCAACGGTGGAAGGATCACGGGCCGCTGCACCGCAGGCCCACTTAGGCACACGTGTCCTCTTTGGCAGACCACCATCTTTTTTCCTCTTGCTTTTTTTATTTTTCTTTTTCCTCTTTGGCAGATCACGTACTGGCCCTGTGGCATCTCTTAACAAGTTATTTGTGGGTACCATGCACGCATGCGTGCGTTCAATTTGATTGAAAGAAGCAAAAAATATAAGGGCCATCTAACCCCGTAATCTGTAGACATCTTTTTGTGCCTTTGTGTAGCCATGTTGTTAGGTGACATCCGAGCAGATGGACGCGAAAGATCAAAATTTTGAATCATTTCATTTGATTGTGGTAGACATCCATGCAAAATCTTGTCACCAAGCGTGCCTGCAATCTGTGGGTACTTGATGTGTACTCCGTAACAAATCACAAGGGAATAGACGAGCATGGTGCGTGTGAGCCCCGCGCCATCCGCACTCGGCATGGAGCCTGAGAGTATAGCATGGGCGCCGCGGCCAACGCGGTCAACGCCATCGCCATCGCCATCGCAGCAAGCGGCAGCGGGTGGTGGTGCGTGCCCTCGTACGTGGTGATCAGGATGGTCGACGCACCGTCGTTGCATCCTGTTGGTCACGCTGAGATGGGACGGTGGATCAGGAAGCGTTGTGAGATACCGGGAGAGGCGGAATTCTTTACCGAATTTGGAGATCAGGGTAGGCTTGTTGTGCAGGCGGCGATGGAAATGGAACATCTCTGGGATAAAATGGCATTTTTTCAAAAATAAAGAAACTAACTTTTCTTTCGTGGTGCTCACAGCCTACATTTGACAGTACAAGTACCACCAAGCACACCAGAATATTCAAGAATGAATTAATAACCAAGCTAATGACTCCCTTTTTCACAGTATTAAAATGAAGAACCCTTGTCTGTACCGTCGCGATATTAACATCACAAGGCTTTCGCAGATTTGTCTAGGTAGAATACGTAATCGTTAACCACAGTGTTTGACTTTTTAACCATTTTGATGTTAATAAACCAGATGTTGAAGTGAGGATTATTATTCAGATAGTTGGCAACTTGTAAGTCTAGACTGCAGGTATCAAATCAATTGAACTGTTGCAACTTACTAGACAGTCATCTCTGTTTTCTTTGGTGAAAGAAGCAAGCGGTAAAATTGCATCTACTGTCGTGGTGCATTACATTACTAATAGTTGCTATGCGTGTTCACAACACACAATCACAAAAAATTTCGATGATTGTTTCCTTAACAGAAAAAGCTTCTCATCTATCACCCATGATAAAAAAAAGGTGACCAAAATCAAATTGTGAGACTTTTTGTTGCTCCATACACTGAATGAAGCAGTGCCGGCAAGCTTCCACCTGCATACATGAGATATCATATATATGGCCATGCATCTGGTGAAAACGTATTAAGTTTTTTTTGGAATTTATACTCTAGTTACTGATTTGTCCAAATCATGCCACTGAATGACCGAGCAATTTCCTATAGAAAAGGGAGAGACATAAAGCACCTTCATTACAAGCCGAATATTGAAACTTGGATGGCATTTCATCTAGGGGCATCACTCTTAGTAACGTTTTCCTTAGCTCGTGACTTACAGTTACCCACTTTCTATCTTTCCGACATTAGTACCATTTTTTGTCCTCCATTTATCATAGATCAAAATCACAAATCACAAGGAAGGAAACTGTGATATGCTGCGAGAAATTTGGAAGTAACAAAGACTCACAGTACAAAGGGCTGGTAGAATTTAATGTACAAGGGGCTAGTGATATTCTGCATGCACGATCTGGTCGAAGACGTGGCTGGTAGTATTCAATTCGTATTCTCCCCCTTCCCCGTATGTCCTATTCCTCTTCATCCCCTGAAAGTGGAACAACACAGTCAAGCGAAACTAAAATGTTGAAAATAGATATTTCAAGAAAAAGAAAAACAGTACAAATATATTTAGACTCTACCATAAGGATGAAAGAAGGAATGAACAAGATGAAACAAAGAAAACTATCTAACGAACAGAGCAGCCAAAAAGCTTACTTGCAGATCCGGAAGAGCTGACAACGACATTTGTCTCCAAGTTGTAGGAGGGATCTCGTCTCGTGTACAACACGTACCATTTCCTACCATGTGCATAGGCCTTGACATGCTCCATATGGCTGAACTTGCCCCACTCTGGGCCAGATTGTCCCGTGGCTATGGAGGTAAGCAACTCTAGGCTGCAGTTTAGCTCCAAATGCCTTGGCTTTACATCTCGCATGTATCCCGGGAGTGTTTTCATGTCATAGTCCTCCAACATGAGTATTTGGAGTGCAGGTATTACCTTCAGCCTTGGACACCATCTGATGTCAAGCTTTTGCAGTTTAGGGAGATTAGTGATCCTCTCGAGGTCGGGGTTCTCAGACACCTCAAGCTCAACGAGAGAAGCAAAGTTCTCCAGAGAGTTGAGGTTCTGCACTCTCTCTATGCATATTTTTTTCAAAGCCCTTGCATGAGAGGCAAGGCCAGGAGGAACACGTCTCAACTTGCAATCAATGATATAAAGCTCTTCCAAGCTAGGCATGACTTGAAAATTTAGTAGTTGCTCAGGCTCCCACTCCCACTCCTCCCATTTCTCCATACCTGTTAAGCACATGTTTTGTAGTCTCGGAAACACAGTTGCCGCCTGGGATAAAGGATGATGACTATGGTGATGGTAGAGCTGCAGAAATTCAGGACCGACATGCTCGATGGCTGGAGCACGATGGATATGAAGGTTCTGCAACCAGGGGAGTCGACACAAGCCATCAGGGAGTTGGGTGCAGCAGGCTAGGTCCTCCATCCGTAGAATCGACAAGCTCTTGAGGGGCGCCGCTGCTGTCGACATCATCCACATTGGGAGCCGCCGACCAAAATATGCTCGGATGCTAAGATAATTTAAGCAAGGCGGAGGGCAGAGCTCATCAAACACCTCCTCAATTCGTCGTTGCTCTTCTTCAGTGACGCCTTCTCCCAATCTGTTGGTGCAACCTAATCCCAGCTTGGTTAGGTGCACCTTTTCACCAAGCCTGACCTTTTTGGCGGACGAAGCAGTAGATACATTGTCTAGATCATGTAACCCAACAAGCCTGAGCTTGGAAAGTGACCCCAACTCTTCCAAACTACACCAATCACCATCCACGTGGGTTTGAAACCCACGTAGTTTCCTCAAATTTTTTAGATAACGGAATCCCCTAGGTATACTGTTTATACTTGTGCCTCTAAGGTCAAGAAAGCTCAACTGCCCTAGCTTTACAATGCCATCAGGAAGTTTCACCAAACTTTCACAACCACGAAGGTTAATGTACTGCAAGAATTTCATATTGCTGATGTTCTCCGATAGTCTAGATATATCGGTGTATCTTAGGGACATATACCTTAGGTGCTTGAGTTGGTACACAGATTCAACCAATGCAGCAACATTTGCAGATTCTATATGTAGAGTCCGTAGTCTCGAAAAAGTAATCAGTGAATCACTAGGCTTAATCTTTAACTGGCCAATTGATATTAGTGTTCTCAGCGATTTCTGTGTATGCAAAAAGCTCCACTCAAATTCATCTGATTCTGATCCTTTGGTTTCTATAGACAGTCGATGAATCCTATGTGAATTACATTTACTGGTAATATCAAGAGTTTCTCTGTTGTGAGCTACTAGTGCTTCATCTCTAGCCACATACTGAGCAAATGAGCGAACAACATCATGCATGCTACAAATCGATTGATCAGGGTATTCTGTATCTGGCTCTATAAGGTTCCTCAATATTAACTCCTTATAGCACTCGCTTCCTAATTCTTCTGATTCATCTGAGTTTGCATGAAGAAATCCTTCACTAATCCACATGCTAACAACTGTATCATCTACGAACTCTATATTTTTAGGGAGAAGGGAGTAGTGCAGAAAGCACTGCTTCATATAAGGAGGCAAGTCTTCATAGCTCAAGTATATTGCGTAGTTTAGCTCTTGGGGCATTTCAGATACTGACCATGTGGAATCATTTAGAACCTTCTCCCAATCACGTCGCTGCTTCTCCCTCTTACACAAGAGTCCTCCCATTACTTTGACAGCGAGTGGCAAACCACCACAACTTGCTATAATTTCCATTCCAATATCCTTTAGCATATCAACGTCAGGTTCATCCATCTCACTTGAAACTACCTGCAAGCATAAATGCAACTTTATAATAAAATGTCCTTTTTTATTTGCTAATTAGCTCGTTGAGGAAATTAAGAAACTAATAAAAGGTCAGTCGGGGTACGTACTACGTAACTTGAATGTCAAAGTGAATTGTAAAATTGTGCGTTAATTATTTAAATCTGCGAACATGTAGACATCTTGATCGATCGATCTCGTTTTTCTCTTTAGCTTGGCACCGTGAAATTAAGAAGCATAACACTCGCACCACATATGAATGGACTGTGCGTAAAGTTGCAATTAGGACCGATGGTGCACAAGACAAGTCTGTATGATCCTAGAGAAGTGGACCGACGGTGCCAACTAAACAAGTGGACTCAAACAGCATGATCCTAGAGAACATAAATCATAAATATTTTTGAATCAAACCAACCATGCTAAATAATATTCTCTCCGACCAAAAATATAGGCCGTATTTTGTCATTACATAGATTAAGGAAACAATAAAAATGATTAGATTACCCTAGTTATTATCTCTAAGTACTATATTGAATGCATAAATATAGGGAATACAATTTAAGCTGTATATTTATTAGGAGTATAGAGGAAACAACAAACTTATTGTTCATTGAAAAATAAAATACGAGATACATTTGTGGACAAGACATTAAAAAATATGCCCTACTTTTTTTTTACAAAATGTGTAAGACAGCATGTATTTGAAAAAAAAACTCTCTGTCACAAAAGAAAGTCATTTTGGAGATCGATATGGTCCCTAAAGTAAAACTTTGTCAACTTGTTTCTATTGTTATATATTAATAAAATATAATAAAATTGTAATATTATGAAAGCAATTTCTGAGACAAATCTACATGTATCATTTTTATGTATTCAATCTAAATGTTTTAAAAGATATTTATAGCCAAAGTCGATAATATTTGACAGCCTGTAACCCAAAACAACTTTCTTTTTGTGACGGGAGGAAATACTACGTGTAATTAAAGAAGTGAGTATATTGCACAGTTGGAGGAGTTACGAGTTAATTCGAACGACCTGCTTCTTGAGCAAGGACCAGGCATCTTCAGGCCCTAGCTTGTCGACGTGGTGGTAGGGGCGCACGGCTTTCATCCCTCGGGCGACTCTTTCGTCTCTTGTGGTAGCGAGGACTCGGCTGCCTGGAGCAACAGCATTGACCAAGGGCGTTTCAAGCACATCCTCCCATGCTACATGGCTCCACACATCATCCATCACCAGCAAGACCTTCTTCCCTGTCAAGGCATCAGTAAGGGCTGGCCGAAGCACTGCCATTGCTTTCTCTCCACGGTGGTCTCCACCGGCAAGGGTGATGGCTGTCCTGAGCAGCTCAGCCTTGTCGAAATCCTGGTTGACGCTCAGCCATATTTTCTTGTCGAACTTATCCTTAATGGTGTCGTCGTTGAAGACCTCCCGGGCGAGGGTGGTCTTGCCGATCCCACCGACGCCCACGATGGCGACCACCATGACGTTGCTGTTGCACTCCTTTTCTGCCAGCATCTCCACCAGCTCCCTCGTGTCCTCTCTGATCTTCTCCCCGACAACACCAGACCAGACAGGCTCCCCCGTCGTCTCGCGGCTGGCAGCTGGGCGAGAGGCTGCATGCACCCTGCTGCTACGCTCCTCGTAGGAACCGACGTTGATGAAGCTGAAGGCGGCACTCCGCTCCTTGATGCCGCCAAGCCTCTGGTTGAGCGCCTTGATGCGGCTGCCGATGTCGTGGGCGAAGAGGGGATTCCGCAGGCAGAAGAGCAAGGGGTTGCAGCACCCTATGTCTGTTGCGGCGGATGGACCACGCTCCATGGCCTTGAGCTGGCAGAGATCGAGGATGTCGGTGACGTCGTACATGACATCCTTGAGCTCCCTCACCCACCCCTGCACGCTCTGGTCGGTGATGCGCCTCCTCTCTGCGTCGGTGAGGAAGTTCTTGAGGTCCCCAAGCTTATCCCCTAGGTTGTCGATCTCGTCGGAGACACCGAGCAGCATGCCAATCTCTTCTCTCGCTATCTCGGTGAGCATGTTTTGGAGGTAGGACGCGAAGACATCCAGGACCATCGCCATGGCACCTCTGGTGTGGCGCGCGCGTAGTAGATCAAGCAATAGCCAGATCAAAGCCGGAAAATAGTTAAGAGCTGAAGCACCCTCCCTGGCTAGCTACAAAAGGAATGCATACTCGTACGCGCGTTTCTCTAGCTAGTTGGTTTTCCCGGCTCAAGGATGACGATGCGATGTGAAGAAATGGATTTTCTTGAGTCGTACGACTGGCGAAGTTCCAGGTGGCCGACTGTTGTCCGGACATGCACAGCGGACTTGAACTCCATTGAATGAAGCTCTGCTCGATTGGGGGGCACAGCTAGTTGGCCGATCAGCACACTGAGGTGGTGCTCATTTAGATTTCTAAAAATTTTACCTTCTAGTTTTACCTTTTTTTTTTCACTATTCATTATATTATTCACTAACTCAGCTACAGTAAAAAAAATCAACTACAGTAAAAAAAATCAAAAACCAAAAATCATCACTAAAACATCACCCCTTGACACGGCATGCAATAGCGAAACAAAGCAGTGGGAAAATAATTCACGCTCTAGCAACATGACAGATGGAACCAATCAGAGGAACTTGATAAAACAAACTAGAAGGATAGGGTAACCGAACAAATTAAGGGGCCACTGTAAGTTCTTCTTTCTAGAAGCCACCTAGAGTATATCGATTTTTTTATTTTGATGTTTTTATTTTTGTTTTTTATATTGTTTATAAAGATATAATAGTGATTATTTATATATTTATGTAAATAATTTAGAAAAACTAATAGCTATTACAAAATAATTTCAGTCAAAATTAACTGATGAATAAAAATAGGCCAGGAGCTGCACGTCACGCACAATGGTCGTCCGTGCAATTGCACTAGCCGTCTGAACGTCGATTTGTTTGTCTGCACATTTTTTGTGATTTAAAAAAACGGAAATCCTTGTTTCTGCGTGTGCGGGTGTTGGACGGACTTAAAACTCTATTAAATGGAGCTCTGCTCGATTGGGAGCCACATCCACAATGCTCATTGACACCACATGCCATGCCTTGCCTTTTTTTTTTTTTTTTTTGTTATATACAGCAGACAAGCATCTAGGACCATCGCCAACTTGCTAGCTGTTTTAGTTTCTTGTTTTCAGGCAAGCTAGCTGGGTTGAAAGAAAAAGATTTGCTCATTTGTTTGGCAGCAGTGTACATATATGTTTGGTTTTTTAATTAGCCAGAAGGCTACAAAGTGATGCCGGCAAAGCAACATGCTGATAGATATGGCCACGCTCAAGTTGGTTTAAAGTTAGTTTCTATTTCTGATTTTTATTTTTTTACACTATTCAGTAATTTCATTTTTTTTCTAATTTTTTTAAAATTTTTAGATTTTTTTGCCTTTTCTTTTTATCCGTATTCCTTTTGTATTATCCGTGATAGATTATGAAAGCGGATATATTTCACGCAATGATGATTACATCGGTCGGTTAGGCATATATAGCAGGGATTACAACCGAAACATAAACGAAGCAAGCTAACCGACCGTATCTCAAAGTGCATGCCGTAGCGACCTGGGACTCTTAACTGGCAATATGCATGCAGGCGTGAGGTCCATGCACATGACGTGCGGACCTGGGACTCCTAACGGACTATATGGCTAACACTCCCCCGCAGTCGAAGCGGTAGAAGGTCGAACGTTGAGATTGGACCGAAACTCCGTAAACACTGACGTCGGTAGTCCCTTGGTGAAGATGTCTGCGTACTGTGTGGACGTAGGTACATGAAGGACGCGGACCTGGCCAAGTGCGACCCTCTCGCGGACGAAGTGTAGATCAATCTCCACGTGTTTGGTCCGTTGATGCTGAACTGGATTAGTAGAAAGATAGACGGCGCTGATATTGTCGCAGTAGACAAGTGTAGCCCGAGGAAGCGGGGAATGGAGCTCAGCCAAGAGTTGGCGTAGCCAGCTCGCCTCTGCAACGCCATTGGCCACAGCACGATACTCAGCCTCTGCACTGGACCGTGAGACGGTATGCTGCCGCTTGGAGGACCAGGAGACGAGGTTGTCACCGAGAAAGACACCATAGCCGGACGTGGACTTCCGAGTGTCGGGGCATCCTGCCCAGTCAGCATCAGTGTAGACAACCAAACTCGCTAGGGATGTCCGATGCAGTAAAAGACCATGGTCAAGTGTGCCTTGGAGATAGCGAAGAATGCGCTTCACTAGCGCAAGATGAGGCACACGAGGATCATGCATGAATAGACAGACCTGCTGAACAGCATAAGCGATGTCGGGGCGAGTGAAGGTCAGGTATTGCAGGGCACCAGCAAGGCTGCGGTAATGTGTGGCATCATCAACTGGATCACCGTCACTGGATAGCTTGGAGTGTGTATCAACCGGAGTGCTGCATGGCTTACAATTGGACATACCTGCTCGCTCAAGAATCTCAAGGATATAGTGACGCTGAGAGAGGTGCATAGATCCATGCCGCTCAGTCACCGATAAGCCCGGAAGTGATGAAGCGGTCCAAGGTCTTTCAGGAAACTCTGTTGAAGAAAGCGTGATGGTCCGACGAAGAAGAGCATCAGAGGAGGCAGTGAGCACAATATCATCTACATAGAGCAGCAAATACACTGTGTCCGAGCCCCGGCGAAAAATGAATAACGAAGTATCTGACTTGGCTTCCACAAAACCCAGAGAGAGAAGGTGTGTAGCAAAACGGCTGTACCATGCGCGTGGAGCTTGCTTGAGTCCGTAGAGAGACTTGTTGAGGCGGCATACATAATCAGGATGAGCCGAATCAACGAAACCAGAGGGCTGCGCACAATAGACTGTCTCGGAGAGGGTCCCATGGAGGAAAGCATTCTTCACATCGAGCTGGTGGACGGGCCAGTCATGGGAGAGAGCCAGAGTCAGAACAGTCCGAATGGTAGCTGGCTTCACCACAGGGCTGAAAGTCTCATCGAAGTCAATACCGGGACATTGTGTAAAACCACGAAGGACCCACCGAGCCTTATAGCGATCAAGAGACCCATCTGGATGAAGTTTGTG
The DNA here is from genome assembly GCA_036346265.1 of Melocanna baccifera. NCBI lineage: Eukaryota > Viridiplantae > Streptophyta > Magnoliopsida > Poales > Poaceae > Melocanna > Melocanna baccifera. Next base: position 128,601 of record JAYEVJ010000185.1, on the reverse strand, counting down.
GCGAAAGACCCACTTGCCAATGACAATGTTGACGCCGGGCGGTCGAGGTACGAGGTCCCAAGTAACGTTGGACTGCAGGGCGTCGAACTCCGCAGTCATGGCGGCTTGCCAGTTGGGATCAGCAAGAGCCCCACGATATGTCTTGGGAATTGGCGAGAGCACAGCGGCATGGAGATTCATCTTGGCCGCTGGAAAACGGAACCCGGTCTTGTCGCGAGTAGTCATACGGTGAGCATTGACTACAGGGGGAATGGAGACTCCAGTGCGGCTGCGGGCAGCAGGAGCCAGCGTAGGAACCAGCACGGAGCCCTGAACACCGACTGGAGGGGACCGCACGGATGCATTGCCCAGGTCGGACGCCGCGGCAGTCCCAGGCGTGGTACCGAGAGAGCCCAGCGTGGCCCCAGGCGCGACCCCAGGTGCGGACCCAGGCCATGCGTTGGGTGCTGGTGCAGTGTCGTAGCAGGGCCTGTCAGTTGCTGGCTCAGCGGCGTGGCAAGGCCCAGTTCCAGGCGCCGGGGACGCAGGCGTTAGGTCCACCAGTGAGGCCGGGCCGGCTCCGCTGGCAGCAACCCGTGGTGGAGAGCCAACGGGGCGCGAGGCGGGCCGGAGTGACTCGCAAAGATCGCGGCCGATTGGCGGCGAGCGATCCATATCCAACAGAAAATCGTGGTTAGTGGGAGGTTGCGGGTGCATGGCCGCTGCATTGGCAAAGGGGAAGGAGTCCTCGTCAAAAGTGACATGGCGGGAGATAAGAACCCGATTAGAACTCATATCTAGACACCGGTAACCTTTGTGTTCAGAGGAGTAACCAAGAAAGACACACAACGTGGAGCGTGGGGAAAGTTTGTTGGCAACGGTGGCAGAAAGGTTAGGATAGCAGCGACAGCCGAAAACCCGAAGATGATCGTATGAGGGTGGAGAGCCATATAAGGCTTGGAAAGGGGTGGAAAATTGGAGGGTTTTTGTGGGATGGCGATTTATGAGGTAGGTGGCTGTGTGGAGGGCTTCGACCCAATACTGGTTCGGCATGGTGGCTTCAATAAGAAGAGTACGGACGACGTTGTTGATGGTCCGAATGGCACGCTCAGCTCTGTCGTTCTGCTGACTCGTGTAAGGACAGGACATGCGAATGGTAGCGCCATGAGTAAGAAAAAATGAACGAGCAGAAAGGTTGTCGAACTCACGTCCGTTATCACACTGGATGGTTTTAATAGAGGTGCCGAACTGGGTTTGGACGTACGCAAAAAAGTGGGATAGAGTGGAAAAGGTATCCGACTTTAGGCGTAGGGGAAAAGTCCAAAAATAATGCGAGCAATCATCGAGAATCACCAAGTAATACTTGTAACCTGAGACACTAGCAACAGGAGAGGTCCAAAGGTCACAGTGTATTAAAGCAAAGTTTTGAGTGGCACGAGAACTAGATGAAGGAAAAGGTAAACGAGTGTGCCGACCTAGTTGGCAAGTATGACAAAGAGTATCAATATTGCCATTATTACAAGAGATAGCAGTGGAACGAGCTAAGTGGTGGAGAGCGTCGGTGCCAAGGTGACCAAGGTGACGATGCCAAAGGGTGGGAGTGCTGGTAATCATGGCGCAGGGACTAGGTGGTGATGGCAACAGCGGGTAAAGATCGCCAGAGCTATTGCACCTGAGTATCTCGCTCCTGGTGCGCAGATCCTTCACAGAAAGGCCATATGGGTCAAACTCAACGGAACAGTTGTTATCGATGGTAAAACGACGAACAGAAATTAAATTCTTAATGATGTGTGGTGTAACTAATACGTTCCGGAGAGTAAGAGGGCCAGGTGTGGCAGAAAGATTTGTGGAGCCAACGGAGGTGATAGGAATCAAAGAACCATTGCCAACTATAATACTGGAAGGAAAAATACTGGATCGTGGATGGGAGGTAGAAAGGTTACCGGCGTCTGATGTCATGTGGCTGCTGGCACCCGAGTCCATATACCAATCGGTGGTCGGAGGTGGTGTCAGTTGCATGGTGTTGAAAGCACTGGCGAGTGCTGCCTGATCCCAACCTTCTTGGCTGTCGGTGCTGCTCATGACTGGTGCGATGTGTTGAGGAACACCGGGCAGCAGTCCAGGGACGTAGCCGGGCGGCACGATACCAGCCCCGTGGGGAGCACCGTAGGGTGGAGTACCGTGGCCGGGCGGCAAACCAACGTACGCAGCGTTTGCAGTGAGTGCATGCGGTTGCTGGGACGGCGGGCGCGGTACGTGGCCACCAGGATGACCGGCAGGCCAAACTTGCACAGTGCCCGTCCACGGGTTAAAAAAGGACGGTGGCCAACCACCGTGGGGAGCACCAGGTTTCCTGGCACCAGCGCTGTAGTTGCTGCCGCCGTAGTGGCCACCACCGAAAGTGCTGCCGGCGGTGTGGCCGTCGCCGTTGGTGCGGTTAGAGCGGCGACGGCGATTGTTGGGACGATTGCCGCCCGCGGTAGACGAAGAACCACTAGCGGTGGCGGCGTGAAAATATGGTCATTGGCACCACCGAAGCCCGCCCGAGCCGCGCGAGGCCACGGAGAGAAGCGCCGCGAGGACTTGGAGCGATCGGCGAACGTGATTTCCTCCAAGAGTAGATCATTGCGGACATCCTCGAACGACGGAAACGGCCGCTGCCGCTTGAGGAGGGCCGCCATATGAACATAGCGCTCGTTAAGACCACGCAAGGTGGCAAGAACGAGAGTACGATCGAGCACGGGTTCGCCCAAATCACCAAGTTGGCCTGCCATTGTTTTCAACTTGCGACAATAATCGGAGATGCTGAGATCACCTTGAGCAAATGTACGAAATTCGGTGTCGAGAATCATGGCGCGAGACTCCTTATTGCCGACGAACATATCTTCGAGAGCCAGCCAAACGAGTCGGCTAGTGGCGCCGGGGGTCAGGACACTCTCGAGAAGGTTGGTGGAGATGGTACCGAACAACCAAGAGATCACGACGCAATCCATGCGATGCCACGGCGCGACGTCGGGAAAAGCATCATCGGAGAGTACGTAATTGGTGAGCGCGTACTTGCCGAGGGTGATGAGGTGGAGGCCGCGCCACTTGGAGTAGGAAGTGGAACCAACGTCAAGAGTAACGGGAATCAATGCCCGGATGTTGGTGACGGCGACGGCTTGGGCATGAAGATTGGCGACGAGGAGGGCGTCGGCCTCGGCCTCCTGTTTGCGTCGCGCGGCCTCAGCGCATGCAGCCTCGTGGCGACGCAGTTCAGCAGCAACTTGCTCATCTGCGTGCTGCTGTACAGCGATGGCGCGACGGCGATCCTCCTCAGCGCGCTCGGAGACAGCCAGGCGGAGTTGTTCGACTTCGGCGCGGAGCCGGTCAAGTTCAGTCTGGTCGCCGGCCATGGGGCAGGGTGTGACGGCGACTAGATGGAGATGGGTTTGCGGAAGCGGTAGGTCATAGGAGCGACGCTATCTGATACCATGAAAGCGGATATATTTCACGCAATGATGATTACATCGGTCGGTTAGGCATATATAGCAGGGATTACAACCGAAACATAAACGAAGCAAGCTAACCGACCATATCTCAAAGTGCATGCTGTAGCGACCTGGGACTCTTAACTGGCAACATGCATGCAGGCGTGAGGTCCATGCACATGACGTGCGGACCTGGGACTCCTAACGGACTATATGGCTAACAGATTAATATGTTTTTTTATTTTTTAAAATTTAATTATACTAAATAAATCAACTCAGTTATATAAAAAAAAGTAAACTCATTGTACGGATCGAGTACGGACCAAGCCTAAGGTCGCTGGGTCAGTGAATGCAGCTCTGGTTGCTCGGGAGCCACCGCGCACAGGCTCGATGCCCCAAGGACAACGCTCATTGACACCACATGCCATGACGACATGCATGCGTTCGTTTTGGCTTTTACGCTTTGGGTTTTTACTCATGCTATAGTAATTTTTTTAATAACGGTGTATTTTTAAAATAATTTTTTAAAAACAGTATATTTTTTTAAGATATGTTCTAGAGATAAATTGTAGTACGTGCTATGCTAAGTTTATCTAAATTGGCCAAAATTATATGATTATCTTTATCCGTAATCTCTCTCGCAAATACCAAAAATTATAAATCATAAATCAAAAAGTATAAAGCACAATTCAAAAAATCCACCCTATATGTACACAGTACACCTATCCTTCTGTCTACAGTATTTCACGTAGGCCGACGACCGACCGTCACCAGCTGTATGGTAAAACACAATCGCGAAACAAAAGAGTAAATTTACGCTCTAGTAATTCACACTCTAGCATACACATGACAGATGGAATCAATAAGAACAAGTAATTATGTGACACCTCAGCTCATATAAAATTAGATCTATGATAATCTATATGTGTGTACATATAAGAATGTGAATTAATTCTATTTTACTAGTTTAGCATAAAAAATATCAACATATAAATCTATAAGTATCATTGATAATAATTTCTAGTTAATTGTTTTGTGTGAAATAAGGATGAAATCGTAAGAAAATTATTATGTGTATATGATTTATTTATAATAAAATTAGATCTAATCCGATTTAAACTTTAGGCCGTTACAAACTAGTAGCCTGGCTCAAGGGGAGCTGGCTAGCTTTGCCGATGACGATGCGATGGTGTGTGAAGTGGAAAGAGCTGCATTGGCAGCCACAGCGCATGTGGCCCACCACCACATTGACACCACATGCAATGCCTGGCTATATGTACACCTATCCAGCTGTCCACAGCTTTCCACGTTGGCCGACCGCCACCAGCTGCATTGTACAACAAAATGTAGCGAAACAAAACAGTAGAAACAGAGGTACTGTTCTTTCTAATTTTTAAAAATAATTTTTGATTTTTATTACAGTACTTAACTTTTACACATTAACATACACATAATAGATGGAATTAATCAGAGGAACTTGATAAAACAAACTAAATGGACATAGTAACCAAACAAATTAAGATGAAACGGTTGTGTTGATTTACCTCCAGATTTAGAATTGTAGATATCAATCCGATTTAATTCTATATTTGTATAATTAGTCTTATTTATGATATTAATGTATAGTAGTATATGTTAAAACAAAAGATATAGATTACATTTTTGGGAGAAAATACTTATTTTTTATAATTTTTAATTGGCACATCCAATAATAGAGACAATAGTTGTATCCATATTAATACAATTAAAAGAATGCAAATTATAATGGATCTTATAGGCAAGTTTGTTCCTGTGTGTGGATCGTTTAAGTTCAATTCTATCTCTAGCATCCCACTTCTTAATTTCATACAAGAGTTCTTTAACTACACATGCATGCATATTATGGTGTAAATCAATTTCATGTGCACTTTCATATATCAAGAAAAATTATATCAAGAAAAAATTAGGGTCCACCTAATTAGGAGTTAGATACTTTTTTTAGAAATTCTAGCAATTATTCTCATTTATTAGGTAACATCCATTGGTTATGGATTGCTATACATAATTAGGATACACCAAATTAAAGGCAATATGTTTTTTTATTGTTGAGAGATTTTTACAATTTTTCTCTTTTCAGTGAGCTGATGTAATCAATCATCCTATATTTTTATTGTATGATAGATAAAATTCAACGGTTGATATGGTTCAATTTAAATTAGAATATTTTACATCAATGATAACTCTAGAAAAAAATAAAGTTATGAAACACACGTTGGGTCAGTCGAAATTCCATCTCCAACCCTTGATCCATCCTATCGAGAACTGACTTGAACCAGCTGCAATTTGCCCCTATTCTCATCTCTGCCCAAAGGATGCTTGGTATCTAGTGGAAGATTAGCATCTTCCTGTGAAGATGTGACATTCTTATGGACTCGCATACGCAAAAAGTGCATGAGCTTAGTTGAATTATTTCCAAGGTCTTTTTTAAAAAAAATAGCAGGAGAAGAATTTGGTTTTCTCCAGTTCATCCCTAATCAATTGCCACGAGATGTCCAAATAAAATTGTATATTACCACAATGCCATTCATGTCTCCAAAATTTGGGAGCTACGCGTTGAGTCAAGCTCGTCGCGTCGTCGTTCTTATCCCCGTCTCATAATCAGTGGCCGGCCGACTTGATCGATGCATGATAGTAAATTAAGGCAGGCATATACATGTGCTTACATACCTTTTGGCGTCCGCGGGGTGATGGTCGTGGTGAAGTTTGAATTGTACTTGATATGAACTCTTATTTTTAATCTGAATTATTATAATTTAGGGTTCACTAAATTAAAGGTTAGATATTTTGCTTTTTCTATGAGAATTTCTAGCATATTTATTTTTTATGTTAGCAACTCTAAAAAATCTGTTATCGATTTTTAGTAATAAATAGATAAATAATTTATTACTACTAGCCACAAGTACCGTCGGATTTAACTATTCCTTTAAATGCACTGATTTATTTTTGCAATTCTTGTAGCAGTAGTTCTGTTCACTTTATCAACTAGTTCTTGCCTCAGGCTGCTAGGATAGGGCATTTTGAGAATTTATTTGATTCAACTTTCCATGGTACCCTCCCCGTTTAAACAAGAATTCTACTTCCGCTATCATTTTGTGCTTTTTGAGCGAAGAATGTTGGAATTCAGCTTTGTGATTTAGGGCTAATTCCATGTGGTTTTGGCTTTTATTGTTGGTAGATTTGGAAGTTGATTTATTTCCTGGTGCTAATTTCAACATGATATGCGTTCTGTTGGAAAAGATATGAAGATATTTGACATCCATATGTACCTATCAACTTTCATTCTTCTTGTGTTTGGCATCGTGCAAAGAGCATCTCCCTCTCCATTATTAGGGCGTTAGGATTATAGATAAGAGTTAATACTGACCACACATGAAAAGGTGATGGGAACAGAGAAAAAAAAAGGAAGAGAGACCCGACATGCCGATAGAGCATATGGGGTAGAATGGGAATATGTTGTGCTGGCGAAATGATTGCAAGGCCCGCCGTAGTTCAGTAAAAAAAAGACTGGTATATGAAAATTGTTTTAGTAATCCACGAGGCCAATACTCGTCCCAAATTAAAAAGGAAATTCAGTGAGACATACTTTTGTGTCGACAGTGGGTCAGCTCATTGGACAACTTCTCAACAAAAAGAAGCTCCTTTCAGAAGCGTCAACAATTCTTTTTAGAGCAGGAAGCGTCCCTTTGTTCCTTTTCACAAAGTGGTTTCTGAAAGAGCATGCCAAGCTGTGAACAAACCAATCCTCCAAACTTGGAACATTTGGATAACCTGCTTCAATGTATCAATTAGTTGAATAATGCAAAACATAAAAGTTGCTAAAATATGTTGCTTTCTTTTCGCTGTGATCTGATATGATCTGATCTCCGAGTTTTCAAATTAGCCCATTTGATTAATTGGCAGTGAGTACCTTCTTCCATAATTCAGGAACCTGATCAAGGTGCTGAAGAAAATTAATTATTAAAGTAAATTGTTCACACAATGACCAGGGACGTTCAGAATAGCGATGGTTTTTGGTTTTTACTGAAATTTTACTGCAACTGACTTATTTTTTACTGTAGCTGAGTGGCATATTAGGCATAATTAAATTTTAAAAAATGTAAAAATAAAAACAGCTCGCTAGTCTAGAGTGGACAATGCAAAGGAATACGAGAAAAAAACGAAACGCAAAAAAATCAAAAAAACAAAAAAAAATTCACTACGTGACAAAATTGCTACAGTAATTTTGTCGCTACTATAGTGTTTTCGCCGCTAAACAATGAAAAAAACTCTAACTTGAGCGGAGCAGTGGGATGGTGGCTGACAGATAGATCCTACACGGCGGCAGGGGGATATGGCGTCGACGACGTCGTACAACCTTTGCATTGGTGCGACAGAGTTGCACACAACAACGAATTGACGATTGGGATTTGGGAGGCGATGTACCTTGTACGTCTCGGATTTATATGCATAGTTTTCCTCTTTAACCTCCCTAGGATTCACAGGTATTAAAGCAAGTACCAGACGTTTACATATTACGATGCTAACGAGCTGCAAAAATTCATCTTGCCTATGTCTTCTGGTAGCCCACGTCTGTATCTTTGCCTCAGCTAACAACAAGCGCCTCGGGTGCTTGAGTTGGCACAGAGAGTCAAGCATTATATGAAAATTTGCAAATACTAAATGAATAGTACCCGTAGCCTTGAAAAAGAGTACTAAATGAATCATCGGGATTGAACTTAAATTGGCAAATACTAGGGTCTGTAACCCACAATATAAACTCCGATATTGAAATGCAGCTATGCACATGCCCAATTCATTCTTGCTATTAAAAGGCTCAAGTATCAAACGGGGCCAGCTTGGAAACTTGAAAATCCGACAGGTCACACAAACCCAGCTCAGCATTTGTTGGACGAATGCGACACAAGAAAATGACTTTTAACCCAAGTAGAAGTCCTGAGGTGGGAAGGCCAATCACCATTTAGGTGGGCTGAAATCTCATATAATAGCGTTCAGAATAGCGATGGTTATGTTTTTTTACTGTAGTTGGCTGATTTTTTATTGTAGCTGGGTTAGCTTATTTGATATAAGTAAATTTAAAAAAAATGAAAATAGAAAAAAAACATATTAGCCCATCACAAACAATGTAAAGGAATACGGGAAAAAAAAATAAAACACAAAAAAACCAAAAAAATAAAAAACAAAAAAATGAATAGAAAAAAAAAAAAGCAAAAACCCAATGCTCAATGCCAGCAAAAGCCAACGCTGGGCGCGGATACTCCAGTTTCCTCATATTTGTTAGGCTGCAGAACTTCCACCATATTTGTTCCGCATAGATAGTTGGGATGTTAGTTTAAATTCTCGTGCTATCTCGGTCCATTCAAACAAGGTCTAGTTATGATTTTATTCTTTTCGGCTTTTTAGTCATCTTTTGATGCACCATTATAATTTGATTCTATCGAAATAAGTGATATAGACCTTTTTTCTCTCGATTAATGAGAGAATTTGTAGTATTTTTGCTTTTTTTCCTTATTCAAGGATTATTATAGGATTTTCTAGACCTTCGAAGCGAATGAGGTATCTTGAATATCACCAGATATTTGTAGATATAAGGCCTATTCTTTTTGACTGCGGTTGATGGCTTTTGGTCATGGTGATGGCTTTTGGTACATTTGCGGCGAGATTACTGAAAACAGAGATTATAAGCTATGATTTTTGATGGTACAGATATTAGTCTTTTAACGTGTACTACAATTAACTTGTAGACCCCGTCTTAAAAAAATACTTCGATTGAAAGTCAGGTACTATAGCAGAAACGGAAAGCGGCTTTTAAAAACCAAAAGCAAACAGGCCCATATATAGATTGTATGCACCATGCACCACCAAATTCATGTCAGTTTAATGTCATTTTCGGTATGATCCAATAATTATACTTGCAGGGTTGATTAATGTAAATAGTATTTTTTTTTACTATGCAAAGATTAAGAATTTGATAAAATTGAGGAAGCAATGAGAGTAAATGACCTAAATACCCTCTCATAGCAGCTTTGAAACTTGAAACCCAACAGGTCACACCAACCCAACTCAGCATTTGTTGGACGAATACAGACCCAAGAAAATGCCCCACCAAAATAAGTGGTGTAGATATTTTATTTTTTCTTTATTAATGAGATAATTTTTTATTTATATATTATTAATGTGCATAGTTATAATTTGATCCTACTGAAATAAGTGATGTAGATTTTTTCTCTCGATTAATGAGAGAATTTGTAGAATGTTTGCTTTTTTATTCAAGGATTATTATGGAATTTTCTAGACCTTCGAAGCGAATAAGGTATCTTAAATATCATCAGTTATTTGTAGATATATATAGATTGCATGCCCCATGCACCACCAAATTCATGTCGGTTTAATGTGATTGTCGGTATGATCCAATAATTGTACTCGCAGGGTTGATTAGGGCAGTCCCAATGCTTGAAACCATGACTAGTTTCTAGTCTTCTAAGACACTATGATCCAAACTACAGCTTCAATCCATCGTTTCTTCGTGTGAGATCAGATCGAATCGTGACCAATCCTTTCATCCCTTTTCTTGCACATGCATTGGTTGTTTTCTTCTAAGACACTATGATAAGAAACCAAGTTCGCTGCAACGCATCTCTCACTGGTTTCCTCGTCTTGGATGACGCGCCGAAACAGTTTCCTTACGAAGAAACGGTTTCCTTATCTCTCCTCTTTAATTACTATGTCACATCATCAAAATGCTTATGTGGTAAGTCTAATTAATGTAAGAAACTACAGCATTGGGACTGCCCTTAATGAAAATAGTATTTTTGACTATGCAAAGATTAAGAACGTGATAAAATTGAGGAAACCATGAGAGTAAATGACCTAAATACCCTCTCATAGTAGCTTTGAAACTTGGAAGAGGTTTGAAGCAATCTTTATGTGATATCTTCCCCAAGACCAAGAAGAGCGACATGATCTTATTCGGTGCGTTCTTTTCGGTTACATCTTATGACTTATGGTTGCAGCTTATACCTTTGGTCTTAGCGCGAACGTTTGTGCAAATAAATCAAATGCTGATAAGTTAATAAGTCACTTCAAACAAATTATCCTAATAAGCCGATCTGAAATAGCGATGATAAATCATAAACTGAAAAAAAACGGGACATTACTTTCCAACATTAACTTGTGTTTCTTCCTTAAATACATCACCACCTCCGTATGTGTCTGCTTATCAGATTGCAATGATTAGTGCTTTGATCAAAACAGGACCACTGCAAACTTTCTTTTTGTAAGATAACTATATTGATTACATACATATGGTTATGTAGAACAGATAAGTGGGGGTTGTGTTGGTAGCGCGCATGTGCGCGCTAAAGGAATACGCGTAGGCTACGGAAGCAGAAAACAAAATTTTTCTACCGCGCACCCAAGAACATCATGCTAAGAAGGATCATGGATCGTTACCACTTAGACGCCAGTGCGGCCGAAGATGAATTGGAAACCGATCCAATCACGCGCGTCGAGGTAGTAGTGGAAGTAGCCGATCGTCCGACGGATCGTCTCCTCCACGCGCCGATCGGCACAGCAGCGCAGCGCCTCCACCGGTATCCACACGTCCGGGTGGGCGCCGATCGCGAGTGTACTAGCACTCGTGAGCAGCTAGGGTTTGGCTCGGGAGGTGGCGGCTAGGGTTTTGCTAGATGTTAACGAGGACGAAAACCCTCGGCCTCGCCTCCATATATATAGACCTCCTCACGTGGGCCTTGCGGACCAAGGCCCATTAGGAGTCTATTCGGATCTTTATCCGAATTGAGCCCATATCCGAATCATATTCGAATCGGTGTTCCAACCCGTTAAGCGTGCGACCACAGCAGGTTCACGTATACTTGGTCGTGACCGGAAACGCCTTCCGGTCACCACATTAATAGCGGCCTCTAGTAAGACATATTAACCTAAAGTATATGTAAAGATCATATCATTGAACTGTAATGTTCTCTCATGTACGAATCCCTTTGCCTCACGATATAGATTGAGCTCAAGGCGAGACTGTGTCATCCTCTTAATAGCTCAATCACTCTCTCGATTCCGTGATGGATTATAAACTCGTGATTGACTCCTCAATCACCTTGGCATGGCCATGCACTTTCATAATCCATTACATCGAGGCCCAGAGATATCTCTCCCATAAGGAGGGCAAATTCTATCTTGATCATTCACATCCCACTACATGTTTCATGGCAAACCCAAGACTACTTTTATGACTACCCGATTCTGGAGTAGTGTTTAGTAGTCCCAAAATAAGCTACTACTCATGTTGGGAACCATGATGATCTCAAGTCTAAGGACTCTACATAAACACTACTTGAGACCAGCGATGACACATGGAATCTCTGCGGTGTCTCATGGCGAGTCTATCAACATATGTTCACTAACACATGTCCATATTATTGATTTGGTATCACCATACCATGATCCATGAGACATGATCATCAATCAATACATATCTTGATCTTTGTCTTTGAATCATATTTGTTCCTCATATGATATCGATCGGGGATCATTTAGAAATAGCAACATCTTAGTATTTAAGAGTCTCATGAATAAGTCACATACTCATTGATCAATAATGATGATGTCTATTCCAAGGAACAAAGTAATGTATCATAAACATAGTATGTGATATATACAACATCTCCATGTTGCCTCTAGGGCATATCACTATGATCTCCCACTTGCACTAGAGTCAACCATGTAGGTATCTAATACCCATTGCCCTAGTGTGAGCCTCATGCTTTGGTGGGAAGCGGCTTTGTCAACGGATCTGCAATGTTCAAATCCGTTTGTACTTTGCATATCTTCACATCGCCTCTCTCCACTATCTCGCGGATGAGATGAAATCGCCGTAAATGTGCTTGGACTTAGTGCGATCTAGGCTCCTTGGCTTGTGCAATGGCCCCACTATTGTCACTGATGAGGTCCATTGGGCTGGAGGCACTAGCCATCACACCAAGCTCGAAATAAATTTCTTGATCCAAACGACCTCTTTGGCGACTTGGAAGCTGCTATGTACTCGACCATTTGTAGAATCGAACCGTCTGCTGCTTGGAACTCTTCCGACTACCGCACCGCCATTCAGTGAGAACACAAATCAGTTGCGATCTAAAATCATCTTTGTCGGTTTGGAAGCTAGCATCGGTGTAACCATTTACAACGAGCTCTTCCTCACCTCCATAGACAAGGAACACATCTTTAGTTCTTCTCAAGTACTTCAAGATGTTCTTTACGGCAATCCGATGACTTTCACTGGATCTGATGGTATCTACTCGTAGCACTTAAAGCATCTGAAACATGCGGGCGTGTACAAAGCATGGCATACATAATGGACCCAATAGCGAAGCATATGGAATCGCATTCATTTTATCCGCTCATCGGTGTACTAGGACACTTATTCTTGCTAAGATTTATACCATGTGACATAGGTAGAAAACCTTTCTTGGAATCATGCATATTGAACCTTTTCAACACCTTGTCAATGTCGTATCTTGGCTTAATCCAATTAGCCTTTTGATCTATCTCTATAGATCTTGATGCCCAGAATATATCTTTGCCTCTCCTAAGTCTTTCATAGAGAAACTATTTTTAATGAAGACTTATGATTCGAGCAAAGGAATGTCATTTCCGATCGGTAATATGTCATCCACATATAAGACCGAGAAATACGAGTGCGCTCCACTAGCCTTTTGTAAACACAAGGCTCTTCTTCGTTCTTGATGAAACCAAACCCTTTGATTACTTCATCAAAGCGAATGTTCCAACTCCGAGATGCTGCTTTAATCCATAAATGGATCTTTGGAGCTTGCATATCTTTCAAGCGATTGCGGATCGACAAAACACGTGGGCTGTGTCATGTACACATCCTCACTCGATTTCCATTAAGGAAAGCTGTTTTGACATCCATTTGCCATATTTCATAGTCGAAATATGCAGCAATCGCTAGAATGATCGAATAGACTTTAGCATTGCGACGGGCGAAAAAGTTTCATCATAATCAATACCTTGAATTTGTTTGAAACCTTTGGCCTGTCGCGCTTTATAGATGTGAACATTTCCATCTATGTCTATCTTTTCTTGAAAACCCATTTGCATTCAATGGTTTTAACACCATCAGTGGATCAACCAAGTTCCAAACTTGATTCTGTGCATGGATTCAATTTGGATCTCATGGCTTCAAGCCATTTCTCGAGTCCGGTCCCACCATTGCTTCTTCATAGGTCTTAGGCTCATCGTTGTCTAACAACAATATGTCCCGTTGTTGAGTAGTCAAGAACATGTACCTCTCGGTGCAGCGTGACCTTCGACCTACGTGGTGCTAGTGTGTCCACAATGGGTTCTTCAACAGTTTGTTCATCTGTTGTGGTTACAGAGGAGCTGAAACGTTATCGGTGTTTCTTGAATTTCTTCAAGTTGCCTTGTGCTCCCACTATCCCTTCTTGAGAGAAACTCTTTCTCTAAGAAGACACCATGCCAGGCGACAAACACTTTGCCTTCTCCTTGATTATAAAAGTAATATCCTTTTGTTTCCTTAGGATACCCGATAAAGAAGCATTTATCAGTTTAGGAGTGAGCTTATCAGATTGTAAACGTTTTACATAAGCCTCACATCCCAAATCTTAAGAAAAGACAAGCTAGGGCGTTGTCTGTCCACATCTCATATGGTGTCTTTTCTCTGATTTTGATGGAACCTGTTTAGTGTGAGCGGTGTGTTTCAGAGCGTACCCCAAAAAGACAACGGAAGATCACTTTGGCTCATCATGGGCGCACCATATCTAATAAGGTGCGATTTCTCCGTTCAGATACCCCATTCCATTGAGGTGTTCTGGCGAGTCAATTGTGGAACAATTCCACAATCCTTTAGATGATTGCCAAACTCATGGCTCAAATACTCGCCTCCACGATCGGATCGTAGAAACTTGATTGTCTTGCCTAAATGATTTTGCACTTCATTTTGGAATTCTTTGAACTTTTCAAAGGATTCGGACTTATGCTTCATCGGTAGATATACCCATATCTACTAAAGTCATCGATAAAAGTTATAAAATCTTGAAAACCACCTCTGTTGTTAAGCTCATTGGTCCACATACATCGGTATGTACAAGTGCCAATAAGTCATTTGCCCGTTCACCTTGACCGGTGAAAGGTGCCTTTGTCATCTTGCCAAGTAAACAAGATTCGCATGTCTCTAATGATTCAAAATCAAATGAGTGCGAATACCATCTCTATGGAGCTTCGCATGCGTTTCTCATTTATGTGACCTAGCGGCGATGCCAAATAAGCGTGGGATTCAAATCATTGGACGTTGCCTCTTTGCATTAATGTTATAGACCGGTGACCCTTCAAGAGTAAGAACGTATAACCCATTCACCAATGGAGTATGACAATAGAACATATCTTTGAAATAAAGAGAACAACCATTGTCCATAGATTTAAAGTCATAACCTTCGCTTGCAAACATGAAGCGAAATAATGTTCTTTGAAAGAGATGGAACACAATAACAATTATTCAATTCCAAAACTAATCACGAAGGTAAAGACAATGGCATGGTGCCAACACTACATGCACAACTTTTGCTCCATTGCCAGCGAAGATCCACTTCGCTCCTCCTCAAACTTCTACTTCTTATTAGCCCACAACGATTTGCAAATGTGAGCAACCGATCCGGTATCAAATACCCAAGAATTAGTGGAAGAAGTAGCAAGATTGATTTCTATAACATTAATACACGGGTGGAAGTCATACTTCCTTCTTCTTCTCAAGATCCTCCAAGTACTTTGGGCGGTTCCTTTTCCAATGTCACGATTGCTTACGATGGTAACAATCGCATCGGGATGAGCATCGCCCTTCTTGTCTTTCTTGGCCTTAGAATTGCTCGCGATCGCATCGGGAGCTTTCTTTCTTTGACGCGATTCTCTTGACATAGGGCTTGCCCTTGCCTTTCTGCATCATCATCACATGATTCTGCTTTTCTTAATGCTTTCCTCGTGATTTTAGCATCCCATGCAACTCGGCCGAGGTCTTGTCCAGATTGTTCATGTGAAAGTTCATTATGAATGGCTCAAAGCTCGGGGAGCGAATGGAGAATCACATCGATAGCCAACTCTTGGCTAAGAGGAAAATCAAGCTTTTCCGGACTCTCAATGTAGCCAATCATCTTAATCACATGAGGGTGTGGGATTCCCTTCTCGCAAGCACGCACGCAAATAAGGACTTTGAAGTATTGAACCTCTCGGCCCTTGCTTGGTTCTCAAACATACCACGTAGCCCCACAATGATATTGTAGGCATCTGTGTTCTCATATTGCTTCAAGCTCGAGAGGACATTGTGGCAAGCATGAGGCAGCTCACATCAAGGCAATCATTCGTATGCTTCTCATAAGCTCTCCGTGCAGCCATAGTAGCATTATCAGGCAAGTCTTCGGGGTAAGGAGACTCAAGGACATACTCCTTGCGCTCTTGCTTGAGAACAATTCTCAAGTTGCGATACCAATCCAAAAGTTTGTTCCATTGAGTTTTCTTTCTCAAAACGGATCGCAAATTAAAAATCTTGGATGCGGCGTTAGTGACATGATCTACAACACAAGAATATGCAAAGTTTAGCACTATGTTTATGTTCATCTTTTATTAAACTATTTAGCAAAAGACTCCCACTATGAGTTTTCCAACAAAAACTCCCTCTAAGTTACATAGTGGGTAAAGATCCTCATTTCACTAATTCCTAGTGAGCTTTGGCATCACGGCTAGAAAACTAGTGACATGGGTAAGCAACACTTGCTAATCACATCACTATGTGACTCTACTTTGGGTGACATCGGTATGCCTCGGCCCCAATCTATGCCCCAAGGTCCAAAACTATTTTGATAACCTTGTTAAGTAAACCAAATGCTTCCGCATGTAGATGTCCGACATCTACCTCAAATGATGATGATAACCGATGGCACTCTACTTTGGTAGACCTACCATGCGGTGATCATTATCTTTTGGTGCAGCATATGGAAGGGCATTAACACCTAATTTTAAGAGGGATTCTATCCTACCAAAGCAACATATCACATATATCATTGCATAAGAATAAGATAGATAACATCATAGATAAACACATTTAACTGTGAAGTAGTATGGCCCAAAATGGTGATATCCATCTCCAAGTAGGTGTAGACGATCTCCATCCTCCACATCACTCCTTTAGGCCACCATGCTTAAAAGCTTGTAATCTCAAAACTAGGCTACTACCTATAATAGCTAGAAATTGAAGATTACAAAGATAGATTCAAGCATTAAGGTCGACACGCAGGTCGTTAAATACAACATATACAGCTAACAATAGCTGAAATAATCATGACACGCAGCCATGAGCAGATGTTACATGCATCACATACATCTCATACACTCAAATAAGTGTAGGGCCATACTATTCACATCATTCTCTGCAAAAACAAGTTAGGCGTAGAACCGCATTCTACCTAACGATGTGAACCCACGCCGCTATACCAGGGGGGGATACACCCGGCGGTCCCGGGCGGTCGTGAGCGGGGTCGAGGGGAGCCGCCTCGCGGGTTCAGGCGGCGCCACAAACTCCTCAATTACATAGATCGCATCTATGAAATCGCTATGAAAATCTTATCGAGCCGATCAAATCAACCCAAATCCGAGCCATTCAAAATGTCTCAATTTTCATTAGATCAATCATATTGATCATCGCGATCGGTATACTTGAGAGACCACAACACAAGACCTCGATCTGTTGGCTCGATCTCACGATTGTGCGCGCGATTAGCCCCGATGGTGATTCCAGTAGGTAGGGGCAAGTCGCGCGTACATCAAAGAAGAGCACGAACTAATCTTTTTGGCCTTATGATGCTATCAACTCATACCTATTTCAACCCCTTATGACCGATTGATCTCATCAACCCGTGCTACGACTTAGAGCGTAATAGATCCAATCTACTACTATCGCATATCAACATATCGCGATCGGTGCAAACTAAGCAAGATGGCTCGATACCACTAAAGGAATACGCGTAGGCTACGAGCGAGAAAACAAAATTTTCTACCGCGCACCCAAGAACATCATGCTAAGAAGGATCATGGATCGTTACCACTTAGACGCCGCGCGTGCGGCGAGATGAATTGGAAACCGATCCAATCACGCGCGTCGAGGTAGTAGTGGAAGTAGCCGATCGTCCCGACAGATCGTCTCCTCCACGCACGCCGATCGGCAGCGCAACGGCGGCGCCTCCACCGGTATCCACACGTCCCGGCTGGGCGCCGATCGCGAGTGTACTAGCACTCGTGGCGACTAGGGTTTGGCTCGGGAGGTGGCGGCTAGGGTTTTGCTAGATGTTACGAGGGACGAAACCCTCGCCCCTCGCCTCCATATATAGACCTCCTCACGTGGGCCTTGCGGACCAAGGCCCATTAGGAGTCTATTCGGATCTTTATCCGAATTGAGCCCATATCCGAATCATATTGAATCGGTGTTCCAACCCGTTAAGCGTGCGACCACAGCAGGTTCACGTATACTTGGTCGTGACCGAAACGCCTTTCCGGTCACCACAGTAATAGCGGCCTCTAGTAAGACATATTAACCTAAAGTATATGTAAAGATCATATCAATTGAACTGTAATGTTCTCTCATGTACGAATCCCTTTGCCTCACGATATAGATTGAGCTCAAGGCGAGACTGTGTCATCCTCTTAATAGCTCAATCACTCTCTCGATTCCGTGATGGATTATAAACTCGTGATTGACTCCTCAATCACCTTGGCATGGCCATGCACTTTCATAATCCATTACATCGAGGGCCGAGATATCTCTCCCATAAGGAGGGGCAAATTCTATCTTGATCATTCACATCCCACTACATGTTTCATGGCAAACCCGAAGACTACTTTTATGACTACCCGATTCACGGAGTAGTGTTTAGTAGTCCCAAAATAAGCTACTACTCATGTTGGGAACCATGATGATCTCAAGTCTAAGGACTCTACATAAACACTACTTGAGACCAGCGATGACACATGGAATCTCTGCGGTGTCTCATGGCGAGTCTATCCAACATATGTTCACTAACACATGTCCATATTATTGATTTGGTATCACCATACCATGATCCATGAGACATGATCATCAATCAATACATATCTTGATCTTTGTCTTTGAATCATATTTGTTCCTCATATGATATCGATCGGGGATCATTTAGAAATAGCAACATCTTAGTATTTAAGAGTCTCATGAATAAGTCACATACTCATTGATCAATAATGATGATGTCTATTCCAAGGAACAAAGTAATGTATCATAAACATAGTATGTGATATATACAACATCTCCATGTTGCCTCTAGGGCATATCACTAACACGAGTCATCCTCGTTTTCTTTGGTAAGCAGCACACGCATGTCTTCTGTGTGGAGCTCTTGTTTTGCTATTTGTCACTTTCAAACGCTTTTGAGTTTTGAGTAGTTTAATGACCTAAATTCCAAGGTCTTTCATATACAAACAAACAGAAAATAAGCATTTTCGTGACTTGAAAGTGGATCTTTGGCGTGCCAACAAAAAGAAAATTGAAAAGCTTACTAAGACACATACGGAACTTCCTTGGAAAACCATACATTCATCGTTCCCTTTTTACTATTCTAAATCGCAATGGTGAAATGAGGGGGGAAAAGGAGTGGTTTTAGTTTGCCGTTTGCGTCACTCCTTGGAAAGCCATACATTCATCGTTCCCTTTTTACTATTCTAAATCGCAATGGTGAAATGAGGGGAAAAAGGAGTGGTTTTAGTTTGCCGTTTGCGTCACATGAAGATACCTGGCAGCTTCATGATCAAGCGTCTTCGGGCCTTTCTTTTTGGCTTTTAAAATCGCTTTTAATTTTTATTACAATATCTAACTTTCGAACGAAGTATTTTTTAAGATAGAATCTACAAGTTAATTGTAGCACATATTAAAGGTCCAATATCTGTACCAGCCAAAATTGCAAGCAAATATCTCTCTATCTATAATCTCTATTGTAAATAGCTAAAATTTAAAATTTTTAATCAAAAATCATAAACCACAGCCACGAAAAACATTTGAACAGAGAGCTAGACCAATCTAGTGGTTTCCTAGATAGACGTGAGGGGGCTTTATGAGCCGACGAGACACGTGCAGCCATCCGCGGACGCATGGTGTTGATAGACACAATGATATTTGCAGCACCGACGAAAGCAGGTATATACATGCATGGTGTAGCAAGCACATACATACCGGGCATGCATGCATGCAATCCTTTATTGGAGTTGTTACTAGAATGTGCATGCATGGAGTTTTTCTTGTGATACAGATCACGAATGGACTAGAAATAGGTTGGGTACGGCAGGAAAACTGCTAATAGACCAGATTTGGCCCAAGATATAGGCTAGGCCTCTTTCTGGTTTTCGGCTGCACGGACACCCATCCATCCGGGAGTTCGTCTTGAAGCCCGGAGTTATCCAAGAAATCGCCCTCTAGGTCATAACATTTCCTTAGAATGTCCCCTGCATTACATAGGCCTTGCCTTCTTCTTTGTTAGACACAGAAGGCAAGCCTCCGATTTGATCAAGGAAATCGAACAGACAGAGTTCTGATGTTTGATACAGGGGAAGCATAGGACTTTCTTTGCTTTGCTCTTCTTTCTTTCTTGCTGTGCATACACATCCATCGAATGATCTACAAAGTTAAATTGACCAACGTGTAGTAAATTACTTGCGTGTGCAGATTTCTCCAAAGAGTACGAGGGTTCGCTGTGCGTGCGTGCGTGCTGCAATTATGTGAAACCTAAGGTTCTTCTTCTTAGCTGATGCATCTGACGAATCAACGTTGACTTGAATGTTTCCTTCGTGAAGATCAATTGATGTTCCAATTTAATTAGTTACTTCCTCTTACTCTTGTTGTATTCTACATAAAGTATGCTTGTCTCCTTCCCCGGATACTCAAACATGCACGTATGTTTGTCTATAACTTACCTCTGGTAATGTTAATTCATATTCTGATTTTGTTAGTTCACGTGATTCTGTTTGATTGAGCTCCAGATGCTTTGCAAAGTAGAGGTTTATGGTGAGCCATTTAACCTACAACAAAATATTTCTATTGTTCCCCTGTCTAAGTTAGTCCAAGTTAGTTCCTGCCACTTGAAACCAATTTTAGCAGAGGTCAGGATCTGTATTATTTCAGTCCGAAGCACTGGGGCCTGATCAGGTGTGCTTTGCATACAAAAATGCAGGTGGCAATAGAGGAAGACGTGGTGATGTCATTCTTGAGTGCTCGAGGTCTTTCTGGGATTTCAGTGGTTTGCAACATCACGTGGTTTGTTTGGAGAACATCATATCTCGTGTTTTAGCCAGACATACACACAAAAGGAAAATACATGTAGAAAACATGTACTTTATCTCATTGCTTTGGATCAATTCCTTCGACAGTGAGTACTTCGCCATGGGAAGCACGAGCGAGACGACCAGCGGGAAATGGTTTAGTACCATAGAAATACGCCGCAGAGAGAGGTCTATTTTCTTAATTTGAAAGCATACAAGATTTAGTATCATATTGCTAAGGTAAAATAAGGGAGACTAATTTATAAGATAAAATCCATGCCACTTCTTGAATTATTGATGATGATAGCATGAGGAAGGTTTTAGCTAATCACACGCGCACACGTCCGCGCATGCGTATTCATGTATTTTCACGTGAAAATCGTGTGATCTGTGACTTACGACCCTCAATGAGGGCAGTTACTAGAAAATAATTTGCACGTCTATAAAAGACCTAGAGACGTCTAGCTTGATAGATTGAACTTTTTCATTTTTTTTCTCCTATTATCTTCTTCTTCTTTGATGATATTGTGCTGCGATACTGTGCTGTCCAAACTTCGCCGGCCTTTCTTCCCAGCGTGCACCTGGAAAGAGGGTGAGTGGTATCTCCGAACTGTTGCTGCCATGAAGACCTGCACGGGGACGACAATAAGGTTTCTAGGCAGCACACATCTACGCGACTGCTCATGCTCTGTTTTATCTATATCCTGCACTGCAACGAGCCTACGCTTCTTGATCAAGCCCAACAGTGAGTCGTTCTCACGTTCAATCGACTTTGATACTATATTTTCTGAAGTATAATAAGTAGTCTGCTGTTAGTTATGTGTTTTACATCACTACTTTATTATATTTATCTTCTAGTAAAACTTGAAATTAAAATATTCTCTATATTTCTAACACATTTTACTCTTTTAGTCATCTTTGTTGGTTAGCATGAATCGCATATCAACTCGTCTACTGTCACAGCCTATCGTGTGCGCGAGCTGAATGAATGAGCTGTGTTGCTCAACGCTGCACTCCACAGATGTCCTTGTTCATGCAAGCAAAACGACTAAAAACAAGAAAGAATTCCAAGAGGCAGGAAGCACCAAGTGCAAACATGGGCTTCTACGGGCTGTTGGTTGCAAAGGCCCATGACCATCAGCACCCAATTCTTATTGGCGGGAAACGGTCTTGCTCGCGCGCCGGCGAACCCCGCCAGACCATCGATGCCTCCCAAGCGAAGTCTCTGGCGGCGACTGCCAACAAGAGGGGGAGCATGGCCGCCGGGGAGCCGGGCGGTAATACGTTAAAAGTGTAGTTGTCGAACTTTCATTGAAGATATATGGTTACCGAGCTTTTTCAAGCTGAAAAGATATTATGCTAAAGCGCAGTTACCGAGATTTTTCGAGTCAAGCTCAAACCTGGCTCCAACCTCGAACCTTAGTCTAGACTCGTTCGAGCTCAACTTATTTACAGCTCTAGTTTAAATAGTGCTTTCATGTTTTTCACTCCAATGATATTGCACAAATTCTAAGACACTTCAAAGAGGTAAGTAGCACTCATGTAATTCGTTATTGGGTGAAACATAGAATCAATTCCCTTCGTCTGATCACGAGTCTGTTTCCTTTGGCGAAAGAACCAAGCGGTGAAATTGCATCAACTGTCGTGGTACAATACAAATCACAAATAGTTGTACTTGTACTTGTACTGCATCGACAGGAGCCTGGGCGTCCCAAAGTCTAAGACCTTTGGTTGGAAGGTTTGATCGAGGAGAATGTTGCCGGATTCGACGTCTCCATGAAAACCTCGCCGAAGTTCCCCTTTCCAATAGTGTTGCTGCAGTTGTTCGTGATTCCTATCCAACTGCTCTTTCTTCAAGATGTTGATGTTCATGGTCTTGAGTATTTGCCACCATTTTTGTCAAGAAATCCTCTCAGCTGTCTTCTCTTGTGCTCCCTGTGAGTGTCCCTGGGAAACATAGCGTAGATCTATATTAGTAATTCATGGTATTGCATGGATCCATGGCTCGATGCATGTCATCTTGATTACGTTAATTCAACTAAAGACCATAAATCATTCAGCTAGCTAGTATAGTAAGAATGAATGCCCACCTACCGTCGCCACTGCAGGCGCGGGGCCGACATCCCTTGTCACTTGTACCATCCCCTCCTTGCCCAAAGGTTTATTGGCATTCGTAATCGCCGTCCGTATCACGGCATGTGCTACCACTTTGACAAGGATATTGCACTTCTTGTACGTACGTACCTCTTAGGATCTGATTTCTGGAGCTCGCGCGCACTCGTTAATATCTGTATATAGAATATTGATGGTAAATATTCGAAGGGAAGTCAGCTTAACAACTCGTATTACAGAACAACAACTATAATAGCTTCAAAGATTGGCAATAATGCTTGCGGACAGTAGGTGACATAGGGATTGCATGCCGGAGTATCCCTGGGAGCAGTTGCAAAGTGAATATTATTTTCATACGAGTAATGTGAATATTAAAGAAGGTACTATTAGTTGGCCAAATTAGATACAAAATCCATCTATTTATTTTTTTTTGACGGAAATTCATCTATTTATGTACGTATCAGCCTTTCTCGGGCGCCAGTCGACCGCTATGGTCGCAAGGTTGGCCGGATGGACGGCGTCTGGCAGCAACCAAGCCCGCCTTCCAGGCTTCTGCACACATCGTGATGCAGCCGGTGAGGTAGTCCCTGCCCTTAAGTAGCGGCAAGGTGTTGCACCCGATGGCCGTGAACTCGTTCCTCTCCGGCGAGCCGGTGAGGTTGACTTGCCAGGCGATTCCGGATTGGGTGGTGTTGGGCGAGTTGTAGCAGATGCGCGGCACGGGAGAGAAGACGCGCAACTCGCCACTCTCCAACGAGATGTCTCGGTTCGAATCCATAAAAGGCTTTGTGGAAGAACAATGGAAGTCAACTGATTGTGATTGCTGAAGCGGCTGTTAGTGAAGATTTTAATGAAACGGGCACAAAGCCCGCTCTCCTCATATGCCTCTTCCGCACAAAGCCAGCGGCTAATCTTCGTTCCGCTCTCGTTTAGTACCACACCGCCTATTCGAAGAGCAAAAGACCAACTCAAATGCTCGCCCCACACCCACTCGCTCGCCGAGCCAGGTAGCGATGGCTTGTCACCCGAGCGGGGGCACTAAGGTGGCGCGGATGGCCTGGTGTGGCGCTTTGTGCCTCGGCAAGCGGCTGCATACCGTGGCCCGCCCGTTCCAAGTTGCGTAGTGGGCTGCTGGCGCTTGGGCGTAGGTCCGGGCGTCGCAGCGCCTGAAGTGGCGGGGACCGCGTGAGGCTGGCTTCACAGAGCAGCGTTTACCGCCCGCTTTCAACGGTGGGAGGATTACGGGCCGCTGCGCCGCAGGCCCGCTTAGGCACATGCGCCCTCTTTGGCAGACCACCATCTTTTTTCCTCTTGCCATTTTTCTTTTTTGCTTGATCACGTACTGGCCCTATGGCATATCTTTTTTGCTTGATCACGTACTGGCCCTGTGGCATCTCTTAACAAGTTATTTGTGGGTACCATGCACGCATGCGTGCGTTCAATTTGATTGAAAGAAAAAACAAATACATCATGATATCATTAGAGCAACTCCAGCAGGACCTTTACTTGAGCCCACAAACTCAGATTTGAGAGCCAGAGCAAAAAACTGAGCTCCAACAGAGCCCCTACTTATCTCTTAAAAATAGAAGGCCTCTCAAATGAGGCCTTCAAGCCCTCATTCTTAGGGGCCCTGCTCTGGCTCTCATTTTTCAGCTTTCCTCGTTTTTTTCCCACACCAGTGAAACGTATTTGTATTTGAATATTTGTATGTGAATTCGGAACAAATTTGAATATTTGGAACAAATTTGAATTTAAATATAAATTTAAATTTGGAATAAATTTGAATATTTGGAACAAATTTGAATTTAAATTTAAATTCGGAACAAATTTGAATTTAAATTTAAATTTAAATTCGGAACAAATTTGAATTTAAATTTAAATTTAAATTCGGAACAAATTTGAATTTAAATTTGAATATTTGTATGTGAATTCACAACAAATTTGAATTTAAATTCAAATTCAGAATAAATTTAAATTTAAATTTGAATATTCGTATTTGAATTCATAAATTTAAATATTGTCCCTCATTGTGAAATCATAAATATTTTATTGTGTATTGTGCTTTTGTCCCATACGTATGCATATAGTGTGTGAGGAAATAGAGAGAATTGAGAAGTAGAGGTCCTATTTTGAGGGCTACTGCTGGAATTGTTCTTAGCATCTCGCATTAGCCTAAATGCAACATTTAACTAGTGGCTCGACAACACTAAATACGCCCGAGATGTATTGGCACCATAGAACGTTTGTTTCTCCCAAAGCGAACATGTACTCTGGAGTATGGACGCTCATCGTCCATTGAAGTCCATATACAGGCGCAGGAAACCATCAAGGACCAACTGAAGGAGTTTTTGGCCCATTAAGTACCAACAGATTTTCGGCCTAGGAAATAAAATTTGGCCCATCAAGGTCAGCAATAGAGAAACTTGCGGCCGAACGAAACAAAATTTCGGCCGACAAAAGCCCACAAAGAAGGCTCTTTTGGTCTGGGGTGAATTTGCAGGAGCCGTTTGCCCAAGTATGTTTGCACTGTATATGCAGTAAACCTTCCATTTGATAATCTACTATTACTACCATGCATCCGCGTCTCCAAATCTGATTTCCAGGCTTATATAATTGCTGATCAGCGCAGAGAGAACTAGTCGAGGGCATTAATCTTCCTCGCCTCGCTCACCATTTTGGCCGGAACGGCGAGGCGGGAGCTCGGCCGGCGCGAACACGATGTCTGCCCGAGCTCGCTTCAAGCTCAGGGAGGAGGAGGAGGAAGGTGTAGGGGAGTTAGGCAAGGTGGTGGCAAGCCTTGGGAGGGTTGTTTTATTGGCACGTGAACGGGAACACGCGCAAGAGCTTGCTGCTCGGCTCGAACCCAGGCGGCGAGCGACGTGGCTACCGCGGGTTATTGGTGCGGCAAAGAGAAGTGAAAAAGTTTTTAAAACTCCTCAAATTTTATTTTGTTAGATCATGTAACAAAATTTAGAATATTTATAATGATAAATAATTAACATCATTGTTTAACGTTGTTATGCGAGGTGTGTAGCATATGTGTAGACTAATGTTGGTTAAGTTGAGAAGAACTTGTGCTGAAAAAAATATTTTTTGATATTTGCATGTGTAAGTTGAGCATGAAGACGATCGTGGTCGATAATGAGGTGAACCGGGACTAGAATGGGGACATCCAAGGTTCATGTGGTCGAGAATGTCACGAGATGGTCGGGCTCATGCTTGTGCATGTGAAGATTAAAAGTGGATGATGCATAGAGAAGATACATGAAATACGGTTCTGGAGGATTCGACAAATGAAAAGTTAAAATTTTAGAAAACTTATGTTAAGAAGAGTTCTAAGTCTCTTGAATAGTAATGGATCAAAAATCTAGTTACTCGGTTGAAAAAGTTATATTAGGCTTGTGAAAAATCTGTGTTGGCCTTTTGCTTCTTTTGATGTATATATGTACAGTCTTTGAGGTGATCTCTTTTGTTATTGCCTTGTCTTCACGTGAGATAGACAGAGCAGGAGGCTAGCTGCCCAGGGAAAAGAAAGTTTGGCTCGGAAATTAAGATTTGATGGATATTAGAGTTGTTGGCTGCATGCATTGCACTTTCTCCGGCCATGAGAAACTAGAATTATTGAATACTAGGTGTGTAATTTAGGAAGGATCCAACTTAAAATGAAACTATATGACCCAAGAAGATGGATGGCCCAAGGTGTTTGGATCTGCCTGCCATGTACAGAAAAAAAAAACTCAAAATTTGGAACTTGTACTTTCATATAGTAGTATGAATGATGAGTAATTTATTTATACTAGACTAAATTACACCACAGGCCCCCAAAACCTTCTAAAATAACGTTAACTTAGTCGGTAACTTTCTTATTCAGTACTTCAATCTGCCAATTTTGTTGCAACATCTTCTTACTCATTAACTTGAATGCAGCGTTTCTACCCAAAAAAATACCCTTCCACTGTAGCACCACGTATGTATCGTCCCCATCCTAGATCAATGGTTAGTATGGAACATCAGGAGGAGAATTTCTAACAACTATTCTCGAGGAAAATATTATATATGACATCCGAAATAGCAACCAGCTATGGCCTGATAAAATATTATACGTTTGATGGGCTAAATCCAGGCCGATGGTATATTGGGCGACTCCCGTTGTAACATTCACACACAAAAATACTAAGCTTTAAGCAAATCTTTAGGCTTTCAAAGTGGACAGATAATCATATGTAGCCAAATAGGCAGCTAAAATTATCCGAAGCAAGCAAAACTTTGTAGCCAGAAGTAGCCTTACCAATTCAAGCACACCACTATTCCAGGCCCTAACTAATCTCTTCGTAACCTTTTTTTTCTCCCCACCTTTGAATCTGCTCCTTTGTCATCCTTACTCGCAAAAGAAAATTAGGGATATAAATCAGCTGGTCAGCATCGGAGTTAACTCGTTTTTAGTAAATGGAACAGGATGCAGTTTCCTGTAGATTATATATGCTGTAGAAAGGCACGGACACAGCTGCCCAAACATATGTAAGATGGCACGAGAAAAACAAGCACATGTACGTGCTCATAAAATTTCAAGGTGATAAAAAAGATAAGTTACAAATGAAGGAACCACATGAATGCCTGAGCAAGAATATCAGGACCTAACAACAATCACAAAAATATTTGACAGTTACAACCGAAATATATAGAAACCACAATTCAGAAGCAGTCTATCTATTAGGAAAAACAAGCAAGAGAAACCTTGATTACACAAGTAGCTGAGGTTTGAAGGGCCAAAATACTTGGCTTGATTTATTCATCAAACGAGAACAAAAAAAATCACAAAGCCTTGAAGAAGAGGACGCATTGGCGCTTGGAGCAGCTAAATGAAGCGGACGATCCTCCATGTGTGATGTGTCCCTCCCCT
This sequence comes from Melocanna baccifera, assembly GCA_036346265.1. NCBI lineage: Eukaryota > Viridiplantae > Streptophyta > Magnoliopsida > Poales > Poaceae > Melocanna > Melocanna baccifera. The sequence goes on along the minus strand of JAYEVJ010000185.1, from coordinate 100,728 downwards.
CCCCTGTAAAACATTTTCTGCCAATGAGACATGAAGACGCTAATTAAAGCAACTTGTGTGCGTAATCTCATCTCTCCAGTCTCCAGTTAGTGGGAGTTGAGTGACTTACATCTTCAAGTCTGCGGTCGATTCCGGAGAGAATAGCTCCACCGCATATCTCGAATTTTAGAACGATGCAGCAACGCTAAGAAGTCAGGGGTGATCTCGACAAAGGCTAGACATTGGAGGGGCATGAGGAACTCGATACCAGGTGGGACCTCCGTCATGCTGTTGAGGTTGACTAGTTCTAATTTTTTCAGGCTCGCCATGGCACCTTGTTGTATCTCGAGTTGCTTCAGGTCAGGCAGGTCTCTTAAGCTGAGGATCTTCAGCTTTGGAAACCACCTGTTGAGAAATACCAGCTGCTCTCCGCTGTATGCTCTGGTCAACCGTAGCTCCGTCAGACTTGATAATCGAGAGAGGCACGGCAGGGGGTCTTCTCTCAGCTGGGACCAAGATAGATGCAACAAAAACAAATTCTGCCCGGCCGTTTGGAAGAGAGGACACTCCTCCAATGTCCCTTTTGCCAATCGTCCTCTCAACTCAATTCTTTGAAGGCCAAGAGGGGGTGGGTTCAAACCATTCAACTGGAGAACCTCATTCTCATCGCTTGCCGTAACGTGCAAACGGCACAAAAAACGCAACTGCACTAGAGATAGACACAGGTGTTCACAGTAGATTCCCTTCACATTCCATATCCTGATGCTTCTCAATTGCCTCAGCTCCCCCAAAGGTCTGTAGGTCTGTAGGTCATCCAGCGCTTCCAACCCTTCTAGTGTCTGTAGGTCTGTTAGGTTCTCGAGGCCCTTGGGGATGGATACGCCAGTACCCCATTGAAAAATTCGCCAAAATGAATCAATCCATTTCTCTGCAAATAAGTGTCTCAGCTTCTTCAGTTTGGTTATTCCTCTAGGCAGCTCTTGTATTTCAGATCTACAAAGGTCCAGTGTCAACAAGTTGGAGAGCTTCTCGATAGACTTCGGAAGGAGCTTCACCTTCGAATCACGCAAACCCAAATGGTGGAGATTGAAAAGGTCTCCAATAGCATCAGGAACCTTCTCAATGGGTAACCCACTTAACTCGAGTACTGACATATATCTGCACCTCTCTGCTATGAGGGGCAGTAGAGTGGATGAAGGCATATCGCTGTCCAATGTGATGATAGATCGAAGCTGGTGTGCACTCAAAATTGACTCAGTAATACTGCCCTTCTTTATTTTGTGTATTACTAGTCGACGTCCATTCTTCTCCTCAAGAGATTCACCCCCATATTTATCCTCCTCGTATGCAACACCAAAGCATTCTCTCCGACACAAATCTACCGCCAACTCATGCACAATATCATGCATCCGAAATGATTTTACCCTGCCAAAAGGGTTCCTCTCAATAAGTTGCAGCATGTTTCTGTGAACCAACTCCTTCAGATAGCCTTCCGCCACTTCCTCAATTGTGCTTTGACTCCTCTTCTCGATGAACCCCTCTGCTATCCACAACCGTACAAGCTGTTTCCTTTGGAAAAGATAGTCCTCTGGGAATAGGCTACAGTATAGGAAACAACTTTTCAAGTATGTGGGAAGGTAGATGAAGCTCAGATGCAAAACATTCCTCACGTGATCCAGCCTTGGATTATTAATTATCTCCCAGCTGAGTTGATCATGTATACGCTTCCATTCATCTATGGTCTTGTCACGCACAAACAAGAGACTGCCGATAGAGACAATTGCAAGAGGTAAGCCTTCACACCTGCCCACTATCTGAAGTGACAAAGTCTCCAGTTCTGTGGGACACCCATGATCTGTAAAAGCCTTCTTGCAAAAGAGTTCCCATGACTCATCCTCTGATAAGGGCTCTAGTGTTAGTATCCTATCTGGGAAAGCAAGGTGGGCTACGTCAGCAACCCGTGTCGTGATTATTATTCTGCTCCCCTTGAGATTTGAAGGGAGTGCTCCAAACAGGTCAGTGTATGCTTCTGGAGTCCAAACATCATCCAATGTAACCAGATACTTTTTCTGTTCCAAAAACATCTTCAGTGCCTCCTGCATGGCTGTCATGTCCATGGTGGCAATGTTACTTGGAACACTCTGTTTGTCTCTGAAAAGCTCGATGATCAATCTTCGAAGGACATCTTCTCTGGTGTAAGTCTGTGAGATGGAGATCCATGCGTGACAATCAAATTTCTCTCGTTCCTTCTTGTAGACCGTTGCTGCTAGTGTCGTTTTCCCGAGCCCTCCCATGCCATGCAGAACTACTACAGAACGTGCCAACTCATCATCTTCCAGCCACTGTACAAGTGTTTTCTTGTTATCATCAATACCAACAAGATCTTCTTCACCAAGGGAACGTGAAATGCTTGCTAGATCATGGGACTTCTGCACAATGTAATTGGAGTTGGTAGTATCCCCATTGTTTATCGTCGGAACCCATCGCTCTTTTATCTGAGAAAGATGTGCTAGGTTTTTCTCTGTTTCCTTCATCATGGAAGCTATCTTGTTTAATGAAAGCAGAGCTTTTGGTTGCTTGAACCCTTTTTTCAGGTAGAAGCGCCACCCGACATCATGTTCCTGCCCAACAAGATACAGATACTCATTCACCATGTCCTCGATCACGTATGCTACCTTGCGCACCCCCTCCAACCAGCGTTCATACACTTGATTGTGGCGGCTTCGAATGTCCATTTGACAAATAAAATCATGCATCACGCTAAGCTCCATCATAACACGACCCATTCTGCCCTGGAGCTCTGTCAGTTGCGTCACACCCTTTGTTACTTCGTTTCCAAGAGCGATGCCGATCTTTTTAATGGCTAGGAGAATCACGGTCTCTGCCATTACGCTCTGAGAACGTGGCAGTGCTGGGCCGCTTAGTTCCCTATTTTCCTTGATATCTATTCTAGCATGACCATCTGTGAAATGAAGCAAGTGATGCATTAATGCTTTCTGCTACTAGCATACCCGTATGTATGAAGAACAACAGATAGCTAGAGTTAAATGAGTAAGCAGTAAGAAAGATGGATCACAACTAAGAAAATGGGAAGAATAGCCGGTCGACTTTGCCGTTGCTTCAGGTCTATCTAAATGATCTCAGATCTATCTACAAACAGATAGCTACTATTGCAAATAAGTACGGTGTTAAAAACAGACAGCTAGAGTTATTAACGTCACAGTACTATTAAGCATTCCTAGCCTCAGAACTATCAGTCACTATTTCTTCAGCAAATGATGAAAAATTGCGAATAACTACAATGTTAAAGCTACGGGCGTACATAACATACCTGATATGGATAACAATGATCAGATCTCCAAAAACCACTGTTGCAATCTAATGTGTTTCTGAATCTGTAACCATCAAAATAGTTTCATGGCTTGATGAGTGGTGGATGCTAGTTCTGTTGCTGTTGAAGCCATCAAGAACTGAAGAACCTGCAAGGGTGCAAGTCAATGAAGCTTCATTGACCCCATTGAAGGTGCTGTATAGTGGTGGTGCGTGTAGGTCTTGATCATTATCCAACATGATGCATTATTTGAACGGACTGCGCCCGAGTTATCACTTCATTGTTCATGGACCCCCTTGAAGGTGACATTCCACCTAGTTTCTTTTGTTTTTTTTCAGGCAAGCCGGCTGAGTTGAAAGGAAAGGATTGGTTGTTAGGCAGTACCTTTGGTTTGTAATTAGCGATGCCCCCGTATATTTGGTAAATGCAGCTCTGCTCGATCGGGAGCCACCGCGCACAGGCTCGATGCCAAGGACAATGCTCATTGACACCACATGCCAAGCCGACATGCATGCGTTCGTTTTGGCTTTTACACTTCGGGTTTTTACTCATGCTATAGTAATTTTTTAAAAACGGTATATTTTTAAGATAATTTTTTAAAAATGGTATATTTTTAAAGATAAGTTCTAAAGATAAATTGTAGTTATACAACACATAACTATGTTTCCATTATCAGTGCTAGAGTTGTATAACAAAAATAATTGTATCTTTAAATATAAACAAGTATTGTTGAATCTAGCAGCACAATTGTGCAGACAATTCAGCTAGTTGATTGATGAATTTGTTATCTCTAATCTCCATCATATCATTGTGTTATAATATCCCCATGACTAAATCGCATGTCTACGTATTATTCTTGTCTTAAAAAGAAGTCCACACTGCATACTTGCCCCGGATTTTGAATGATATTCGTCTTTATCCTACTGGCATCGAATACATTGGATTCCAAAGAGGTCACGGCGCCAATCCGACTCAGCGTTTGGTGGATGAAGACGACCCAAAAACTGTCCTAAGTTTCGAGTCGTAGTTGTGCACAATCTGCGTCTGTTTTTTATAAATGCGCTCTAGCTTGTTTGGTTTAGGCAGTTTTATATGTCTAGCGGGTAGGTAACCCAACACAATTTGTGGAACTTGGCAGGAGACTTGAAATCATGCAGTCATGCTCGTTGGAAGCCATGGCTGCCTGTTGGTTCCAATGTAATTAAGCAGGTTGAGCAGGTCGACCATAAGGGATGCGCAGGGGACGGTGCTTCCATCTCACTCGAGAAAAAAATTCTTCCACCTTGCACTCTCGGACCGGCGAACCGTGAATTCTACGGCAGCATGGTTGTCGGGTATTCGAAGCTCCATGATTGTAAATAAAATCACTCTTTTCCCTAAAAAAAACCAACATAAAGAAACTTGCATACAAGACTTTATGTAGTTCAAGTAGCAAGTGGAGTGATCGTAAAATCCTCCCAAAAGTGTACATAATTAGCCAGAAGGCTACAAAGTGATGCCGGCAAAGCAACATGCAGATACATACAGGGTTTCGGCCGTAAGCCAGAAGCCGGCAGCCGGATTGATCGTAAACTCCATTGAATGGATCGAGTATTAATGGAGTTCTGAGCGATTGGGAGCCACAGCCCAATCAGAGGCCGACCGCCACCAACTGCATTGTAAAACACAATAAAGCGAAACAAAACAGTAGAAACAAATTCACGTTCTAGCATACACATGGCAGACGGAATGAATCAGAGGAACTTGATAAAAACAAACTGAATAAATTAAGATGAAGCGGTTGTGTTGATTTACGTCCATATTTGGAGGAGTGGCTGGCAGATGTCTCGACGGTTGTTGGGGTCTCTTGTGCAGATGGCATGACATTTCCTTACAATGTCACCGTGCATAGACCTTGCCTTCTTTTTGGTTAGATACAGAAGGCAAGCCCTCGATTTCATAAAGGAAATCAAGCAGACAGAGTTCTGATGTCTGATACGGAGGAAACATAGGACTTCGATGATTGCAGGACCTAAACTCTAGCCCTATCATCAGCAGATTACGTAGAATCGGTGTGTAACACCACAGATAACATCAGTCACCGTTACAAAGCAATAAAACTTGAAATGACAAAACTAAACGACCAACACGACAGACGCTCATTTGCTGATATCACCATCCATTTTTCATCCGGCTCATCAAACAGCTCTTCAACCCTCCTTCGCGCGCTTTGAACAACCCGTCATCTCCCAGTGTAGAAGTCCTGAGGTGGGGAAGACGCCACAACTCTTCCAACGACACCATACTTGTGGGCCGGAAACTGCGAATATGGCCCAACTCAGCATTTGTTGGACGAGTGCGACCCAAGAAAATGACTTGTGCACTGTAACCCAAGTAGAACTCCTGAGGTGGGAAGAGGCAACAACTCTTCACCAATCGCACAAGTTCTGATGCTCAACTACACCAATCACCATCCTTGTGGCCTAACACAAGTTCTGATGCTTCAGCTTCCTCGTATTTGTTAGGCTGCAGACCCCCACCATTATTTGTATACCATTACCATGACCATGCATCTGGAGGAAACGTATAAATTTCTTCTACTTTTTTGGCATGCATGTATACTAAATCTACTGATTTGTCCAAATCATGCTACTGAATGAACCAGCAGCTTAATTCTAACAGGAAAGGGGACACATGAGCTGGGCCAATCCAGTGGTTTCCTATCGAGACGTGAGGGGGCTTTATGTGCCGACGAGACACGTGTAGCCAGGCACGGACGCATGGTGCTGGAAGAGACAAAAAGATATTTGCAGCACCGACGAGAGCAGGTATATATATACCGCATGGTGTAGCAAGCACATACATACGCGCATACATGCATGCAATACTTTATTGGAGTTGTTACTAGTACATCATGGAATACGTGCATGCATGAAATTTTAACTTGAGTACAGCATGTAATACTAGTAAACGGCATTGTAATCCACTTGAGTACAGCCAGCATTTCTCCAATCAAAAATTTTAACTTGCGTCAGTTTATGACTCTGAATTGAGTTATGTATATGAACCGATTGATCCACAGAAAATTTTAACCACCACCAACCTTACAGGATGACTATACATATTTCTGATGGCCTTACAGAACAACTGTACATTTGACAACAAACACACGTTCCACGGACTGTCACCTTCCAAAACAGGGCCTGTCCAAATTTGCTCTGCCTAAGATTCTTGACTCAATAACTGGTAGGTCCCACCATAGTGCTGAAAAATACACAGCACCTGTCTTGACCACATGGACTACTTTCTGTAAGCATCACCAAAAGCAGCTAGCCAGTGGCCACCTCATTCCTTTGATCGGAGAGGCTACTCCACATGCATGCACACCACGGTATATAGTTCAAGCAGGACAGAGAATTACAAGGTTCGGATGTCAAATTTGCAACGCATGTACGACAAACAATCTCACTCACACGGATGGTGAGAAAATCCGACTGGTTTTTGCAAATCTGGTTCTCAGTTTATGAATTGTAATTTGTAATGGAATTTCCCTTATCCACCAACAGCACGTTGCATTGACGACACATACAGATGTAGTAGCTGACACATACATTGGACTATGGGATTGGATGTTGTTGCCTGCAGTCTGCAGTACGTATGAATTGACCACCAAGGAGATCATCGAAAGAAGAGGAGGCATGCATTCATTGCAGGAGAGGGCGCGAAGCTAGCTAGTAGCGGTGGCCTTTTTGACCGACGCAATGTCGCACCCGAGGCATCCCATACCTCCCCTCAGTCGGCCGCACCGCGTCTCCCCGAGCCTTCCCGACTCCTGCCATGCGCAATCGCTGCTTTGGTCAGGGCACGACGCTAAACCGCCTCCTTGCCGAGGATGACGGGAACCTCCCTGTCTGGTTTCCGTGGGGAGAAGGGGAAGGCGGAGCAAATGAAGCGAAGGAATGCACGCATAGGAATTTAGGATGGATGGGATGGAGGCGACACCAAATGAAGCGAAGTTAGAAACAGCACTGCTCCATTCAGCGAGCTACTTCTGTAACGGCATTCGTTTCCATGAGAGTTGGTATGAGATTTGCTGAGCTTAACCAGGGTGTTGCTACGCCTAGCTAATCTCTTTTTTTAAAGGAATAGGCTAATCTCTTCATTCTTTTCCTTTTTTTTACTCTCACATCTGAAGGGCGGAGCTACCACCCGGCGACCCAGGCGGCTGCCTGGGGTCGTCGGGGAGCAATTCCGTGGAGCCCTCATTAATGCATAGTAGCATCTAGGTCTTAATTACTTAGGGCAGTCCTAATGCTGGAAACTACACACGGTTTCCATAGCAGCCACATCAGCAAGAAACTATCTATAGAAACTACCTCACACAATGCTGGTGTCTTCACGTAATAAATGTTGCCCTTTTTTTCTCTCTCTCCCAACTCCATCTTCATCCCTTTTTTTTGGAGGAGGTTGAGCGTTTGCCTGGGGCTTCGAACCACGAGCGACGGCGGAGGCGACAACTCCATCTCCGGCCGCCGTAGGTCCTGTGCCGCGCCGCTCCTGCGCGCGCCCGCCGCACCGCCGGCCAGCTGGGCCGCGCCGCCGAGAGCCCGCATGGCTCGCCGCCGCGCGCGCCGCTCTGCGCCTCCTCGCGCGCGTGCTGCGCTGCGCGCGTGTCCCGCGCCGCCTGCGTCGGCCGCCGCTCGCCGCCCGCCTGCCGCCCCTGCTGCAACCGGCGGCTTCTGGCGCGCGCCGACGGAGGCATGTGGCACCGCCGGCGCGGCGGCTTCGGCAGCGGCGACGCGTGGTGGCGGCGCCCCCTCTGCGCGCGGCTCCACTGGCGCTCGGACGGCCGGCGACCAACCGCGCGACGCGCAAGCGCGGCGGCCGGCGAACGGCGCGCCTCCGGCGCGAACACGGGCGGTGCGGCCTCCAGCCTGGGCGGCGCGCGCGGCGCGAACGGCGCCGACGGCGCGCCATCGCGCGCGGTGCGGCAGCGCGGATGGCGCGGTGGCGTGGCAGCGAGCGCAGAGTCCCATCGCGGGCCCCACCTGGGTAGAAACCGTTCGTTTCCTCCCAACGCTAAAGTTGCGGTTTCTTCGTGCCTTGGTTGACGCATAGACGTGGTTTCTCTCCTAAGAAACGGTTTCATCAGATTTTCTTCTCTTTCTTCATTAATTAGACTGCCACATCAACTTTTTGCTTAGCTGACAGGATACTTAATAGGGATAGAAACTACCATTAATATCCCATTGGGAGTGCCCTTAGTGTTATGTCTGGCCTCCCGCACACCTGGCTAACCACTTTTTTTTAGAGGAATAGACTAATCTCTTCGTTCTTCTCCCGCACACCTGGCTAACCACTTTGTTCATTTAATTAATTAGTGCTCTGTCTTACTCCCGTACTCCGGCAAGCTTTGCCATGCTCGGCTGGCTCCACCACTTTCTGAATCGGCTCTCTTTGTCTGCACCAATATGTCATCCTTACCACACGCAAGAAATATATATAGAGTAATAAATCAGATGGTTAAATATAGCATCGGGGTTGTTTAGTTCATATTTAGTAAATGGAACAGAATGCAGTTTCCTGGAGATCATATCCTTTCTTCGTCAAACAAAGCAACTGCTGCATGTGTGTACCGGCGCTTTGAGCAACTAACTGAAGAGGGCATCCTCCTTGTCCCCCCTCCTTAAACATCTTCGTTACCTCGTATCATCAAACTGGTTGCATACATTAGCCGCAAACCACCAGTTTCAACAGAAGACAAATTCTTTTGGGTAACAAGGGAGGTACAGAACCTCATTTCCGTTTTTATAATTCAACAAAGGAGAAATACAAGCAAAATACGCTCTTTATTGTTTCTCGGATCAATGGACTGCTTGGCGATTGAATTATCTTGGAGATGATAGATTTTCTTATGATTCCTAACATAGGCTACTAGGAGCGTTTTGTTAGGTGTATGCAGCCATTGTTTATGACTACAGGTAAAACTCGATCTGTTTTTGATGGAAAAGTGTGCGGGAGTACCACCTGCCTTACATGGCATAAAGCAAACAGTGTTTTTAACATCAGCCCTGAAAAAGTATCTCCACTGTGTTAAAACTTCATATCATCATGAACTTCACCACACTGGATTTCTGTTATTATCAACCCTTAAAAGGCTTCTTTGTTCTCTTGCCTTTTTGACTGGCATTATTTTATTTTGTCTAATTGTCAGCCACGCCGTGGGTGTCTTGAGATACATGAGGATGGTGGTGAAGTGTTAATATCACTTCAGGTAATCTTGTTATATATCTCTGGATTTCTGAATCATATAGTACAACTCAGTTAGCTATAACATTCTTTTCCTTTGAAAACTAGCTATAACCAAAAAAACTTTGCTTTGATGACTCAACTGTCGTGGTGCAATACAAATCTCAGATAGTTGTTATGCATGTTCACAATACACAGTCACAAATAACTTCGATGATCGTTTCCTTAACAGAAAAAGCTTCTCAGTTATCACCCATGATTAAACAAAAGGTGACCAAAATCAAATTGTGACTTTTTGTTGCTCCATACACTGAATGAAGCAGTGCCGGCTAGCTTCCACCTGCATACATGTATATCATATATATGACCATGCATCTGGTGGAAACGTATTAAATTTGTTTGGCATGTATAGTATAGTTAACGATTTATCCAAATCATGCCACTGAATGAACCAGTAATTCCCAATAGAAAAGGGAGAGACATGAGTTGAAACACCTTCATTACAAGCCGAATATTGAACCTACCTCTCAATATGCAACTTCATACTGGTATCTTGGATGGCATTTCATCTACGGGCATCACTCTTAGTAAGGTTTTCCTTATATCATAACTAACAGTTGTCAACATTCTATCTTTTCGACATTAGTACCATTTTTTGTCCTTCAGTTATCATAGATCAAAATCACAAATCACAATGAAAGAAACTAGGAAACGGTGATATGCTGCGAGAAACTTGGAAGTAACAAGACACAGTACAAAGGGCTGGTAGTATTTAATGTACAAAGGGCTAGTGCTATTCTGCATGCATGATCGGGTTGAAGACGTGGCAGGTGAAGTCATGAACTGAAGCAAGAAAAAGAAATAAAGTCACCGCTCAATTTGTATTCTCCCCTTCCTCGTATGTCCTATTCCTCATCCCCTGGAACAACACAGCCAAGCGAAACGAAAATGTTGGAAATATTTCTTTCAAGAAAGAGAAGAAAAAGTACAAATATATTTAGACTTTACCATAAGGATGAAAGATGGAATGAACAGGAGGAAACAAAAAAAACTACCTACTCCATGCCCATGAGTAAGTCCACAGTTATATTTATGCTTTCGCAAGATAATCTGATATACAGTAATGTATCTGTGAGCACTATCTACTGATCTAAATAATAGTACTCTGGAATTACAGAGGATTCTTAGATTAGCAAAATCCAGGTCTGACAGCAATTTATTAGACAGTCATCTATGTTTTCTTTGGTGAGAGAACCAAGCGGTAAAATTGCATCTACTGTCATGGTTTGACTAGCAGTTATCAACTTCTGGTATTGTAAACATGTCACTATCTATCACTTCTAGTAAAGTTTTCATATATCATAACTAGCAGTTATCAACTTTGTGTCCTTTTGACATTAGTACCATCTTTTCCATCCTTCATTTATCATAGATCCAAATCAGGAATCATAATGAAGGAAACTGTGATATGCTGCAGCAAATTTTGAAATAACAAGACTTACAGTACAAAGGATTTACTAGTAGTATTACCATGAATTTAAAATACCTGTTGGTAATGTACGTACAAAGAAACTTTGGATGATCTGGTTGTAGACATGGCAGGGTGAATTCATGAACTGAAGTAAGAAAAAGAGTGACAAAGTCGCCGCTCAATTTTCAGCAAGCATGGGAAACAACCTCGTTAATTTATATCCTCCCTTTCTTTCTCATGTTCTTCCACTAATGCCATATTCCTCTTCGTCCCCTGAAGCAAGCGAAATGGAAAGGTTGGCAACATTTCTTTCAAAAAAAGAAGGAAAAGTAGGAAATACATTTAGACTCTAGCATTCGACTGACAGATGGAACGAACAAGATGGAACAAAGAAAACAAACTAAACGCACAGAGTAGCTGAACAAATTAAGATGAAAAGACTTTTGTTAATTTACCTGCAGACTGAGAAGTGTTGACATCAATATTTGTCTCCAATTTGTAGGAGGGATCTCCTATGTATAGCACGTACCATTTCCTTTGATTGTCTCCATCGTCTGCATACACCTTCATTTGCTGGATATGTCTGAACTTGTCCCACTCAGATCCAGATTGTCCCTCAGCTATGGAAGTGAGCAACTCTGGGCAGCAGTCTAACTGCAAATGCTTTGGGTTTACATTTGGCATGTATTCCGGGAGCGTTTTCATGTTGTAGTCCTCCAGCACGAGTCTATGCAGTGCAGGCACACCTTCCAACACCTTCATCTTTGGGCAGATGACAGTGACAAGCTTCTGCAATTTTGGGAGATTAGTTATCCTCTCCAGGTCGGGGTTTCGATGCACATGAAGCTCAACGAGAGAAGCAAAGTTCTCCAGAGAGTTGAGCTGCTGCACATTGTATACGTCTAACCTTTTCAAAGCCCTCGCATGGAAGGCAAGGCCAAAAGGGACACACTTCAACTTGCAACCATTGATAAGAAGCTCCTCCAAGACAGGCATGGCTTACACTTGCTCCTCCCACTCCCACTCCTTCCATTCCACCATTCCTTTTAAGTTCATCTCATGCAGTCTCGGAAATGCAGCCGCCGCCTGGGATGAAGGGTGGTGACTATGGTGATGGTAGAGCTGCTGCAGGAATTCAGAACCAACACGCTCGATGGCTGGAGCACGGTGGATCTGAAGGAGCTGCAAATAGGGGAGCTGACCCAAGCCATCAGGGAGTTGGGTGCAGCAGGCCAGGTCCTCCATCATTAGAAACCGCAAGTTCTTGAGGAGGGTCACTTCCGCTGCTGTCGACATCATCCACATTGGGAGCCGCCGACCAAAATATCCTTCGATGTAAAGACAATCTAAGCAACGTGGAGGGCAGAGCTCATGAAACACCTCCTCAATTCGTTGTTGCTCTTCCTCAGAGATGCCTTCTCCCTCTTTGACCAGCCCATCATCTCCCAATCTACTTGTACAACATAAGTCCAGATGGGTAAGATGCTCCTTTTTACCAAGCATGGCCTTTGCGGCGAACGAGGCAGTAGATACATTCTCTAGAACCTCTAATCCAAGACGCTTGAGCTTGGAAAGTGGCCCCAACTCTTCCAAACTACACCAATCACCATCCATGTGGGCTTGAAACCCTCTTAGGTTCCTCAAATCTGTTAGACCACGGAATCCCCCAGGTATACTGTTTATACTTGTGCCTCTAAGGTCAAGAAAGCTCAGCTGCCCTAGCTTTACAATGCCATCAGGAAGTTTCACGAAACTTTCACAACCACGAAGGCTAATATACTGCAAGAATTTCATCTTGCTGATGTTCTTCGGTAGTCTAGATATATCGGTGTATCTTAGGGACATATACCTCAAGTGCTTGAGTTGATACAGGAAGTCAATTAATGTAGCAATATTTGCAGATTCTATATGTAGAGTTCGTAGGCTTGATAAAGTAATCAACGAATCACTAGGCTTAATCTTTATATGGCCAATTGATATTAGTGTTCTCAATGACTTATGTGCATGTAAAAAACTCCACTCAAATTCATCCGATTCTGATCCTTTAGTTTCTATAGACAATCGATGAAACTTACGTGAATTATGTTTACTGATAATATCAAGAGTTTCTCTGTTGTGAGCTACTAGTGCTTCATCTCTAGCCACATACTGAGCAAATGAGCGAACAACATCATGCATGTTGCAAACAGATTGATCAACGTACTCCTCATCCGGGTCAATAAGGTTCCTCAATATTAACTGCTTGTAGTACTCTTCTCCTAATTCTTCTAATTCAACTGAGTTTCCGTGAAAAAATCCTTCGCTAATCCACATGCCAACAATGTCGCCACAAAAAAACTGTGTATTTCTAGGGAGAAGGGAGTAGTGCAGAAAGCACTGTTTCAGATAAGGAGGCAAATCTTCATAGCTTATGTATACTGCATAGTTTAGCTCTTCGGGCATTTTAGACACTGACCATGTGGAATCATTCAGAACCTTCTCCCAATCACCTCGTCGTTTCTCCCTCTGGCACAAGAGTCCCCCCATTACTTTGACGGCAAGCGGCAAACCACCACATCTTGCTATAATTTCCATTCCAATATCCTTTAGCGCTTCAACAATCTCAGCTTCATCTATCTCACTTGAGACTACCTGCACGCAGTTTAAACAGATAGAATTAACAACGAACAGTATATTGGTAGTAGCTAGTGCCTTTTATTTGCCACGTAAATTCCTCAAGAAAAGAAACTAGTAAAATTAAGGTCGTCTTAACGGTCACTGTACTAGATTGAATTGTCAAGTGAATTAGTGAAAGCGTAGAATAATTGTCCGTTAATCTTTATCTTTACTACTTAAAAGAAGGAGTTGGTGGTTGATGAGTCCTCTCCCATATCTCTTCTCAGCCATTTGATCTGAACAATAAAATCTTAACCGCACCTCTCCTCTTCCCCTCTCTCTCTCTCTCTCCCTCTCTCTCTCTCTCTCGCGATCTAACTGCCCCTCCCCCTCCACTGCCGCTTTCAGCGCCTCCTCCCCTCCCTCATCCGCCGCCGCCTCCTCCTCCTCCCCCTACTTCTCCCCGCGCGCCGCCTCCTCCCCTCCCTCCCACTCCGCTGAGCCGCCTCCTCCTCCTCCCCACTCCGCACCGCCGCCTCCCCACCCCGCTCCGCTGCCTCCTCCCCTCCCTCCCAACCCGCGCCGCCATCGCCTCCCCTCCTCTTCACCCCGCGCCGCCGCCGCCGCCGCCTCCTCCTCCTCCCCACCCCGCGTCGCCGCACCGCCGCCTCCTCCCCTCCCTCCCACCCTGCGATGCCGTCGCCTCCACTCCCCCCACCCCGCGACGACGACGCCCACACAATCGCCGGCTGCGGGTCAGCGTGCTTGGGCGCGACCTCGAAGAGGCTGACGAGCCCGGCGACGTTGGACGCGACGTACGTATGCGGTGCGCGCATCGCGTACCGCACGCCGGCCTGCGTGGCGAGGTGCAGTACGTGCGTGAAGGACGCGGCGTCGAAGAGGCGCTCGAGTAGCGTGGCCTCGTTGATGACGGCGTGGAGCACCACCACGCCGCGCGACTCGAGGAGCCGCTGCCGCGCGCGCTTCAGCGAGGGGTCGTAGTAGGAGTTGAAGTTGTCCAGGCCGAGCACGTTTCTTGGCTCGGAACGACAATAAATTTGGTGCTTCCGTAAGTGACCCCAAGAAACGATCCAGGTGTGTGCTGCTTGCTTTCCTTCTAACCTTCTCCAAAGATGTTCAGAAGGTAATGTTTGGATTCAGCCAACTATGCCTGACTATATATGCAGTTCGCTACATATGCAGTTCGTTTTTAAGCATCCGGACCACGGTATTGAGATTCTGAGGCTCTCAACTTTTGTTTCCAGATTTCAGCAAATTAGTAAAGCGTCGTAATGAAAGGAGAGCTATCGAGCAGTCAAATATTTGTAACAGAATTGTGTGACAGATGTATCTCTCAATTGGGCAGGAAAGGTGGACCTTTATGTTATACTATCTCTCAATTGGGCAGGAAAGGTGAACCTTTATGTATCTTGGTGTTGCGGGGGTTAACAGCTGTAGTTTGCATCGATTTGTGACAAGGTGTCTCACTTTTTTTTGTTTTGTTTTTGAGACTCATGGTGTTGAGATCATCTTAATTGAAGCATGCTGTGGGCCTGGCATAGTGATTGTTTTGGTAAGAAAAGGTGCGCTTTTATTTAGTGCCATGACATTTCTTGAGGTTTTAGTGTCTATCATTTGCTTGGTTTGGGATGTTATGAGGCATCACATTTGTAATTCTGATTTCTATATGATATATTTGTTCTCTCGTGATGCTTAGTTGATTCATTTAATTAGAACATTATGTATTCTAGGTGTTGTGTGGTCATTGTTTGGAAAGGAAACATGAAACTTTTTTTGGTTCCATGGCATTTTTGAGGTTCCATTGGTGGAAGTGTGTTGCTTGGCTTGCGCTGTTGGTATGCTGGTTCATTGAATTATTTTGTTAAGTTCTGTTATATGATTGTTTTCTTGGTTGGGATATGCTGTTGGTAAAATTGGAGTGCTTTCTTGGTTGGGATATGCTTTTGGAGTGAAAATGGTGATTTCTATTGATTTTAAAGGTCTGTGTTTTGGTCTTTTAAGTTGCAACTCACCGTATTTCTTTGGCTTACTATTTTTAGCTTGCTCTGCTATGAGCTAATGCATCATGGTCTCAGGCTCTCAGCCATTTTGTTTATCTGAAATGCCTTTTTTAATTGAGATATGCTTTTGGAATGATTATGATATTCAGTATGTAGATAAATTGTTCCTTTTCTTTTAGAAGCAGATGGTTTTGGATCTGAAGCGTTCTTTTATTGGTTGTCATGTCGTTGTTGATGTTTTAATAGTTCTACTTTGCAAACATGTATGGATTTGGTTTGTTTGCACTTGCTACCTGTTCTGCCAATTGATGGTAATCTCAACAAATTTGATGTCAAGGAATTATGCATCTAAGATAAATGATTGTCGACCAATTTTATTAGTGGTGCATGTCGCCGGAAGTTATTCTATAGCTAAAGCTTAGTGTCGTAATAGTGCGAGCAATGCTATATTTTTTTGGTTTCTCGTGCACTGGAATTTGTAAGTTTTGGCCTATCAAGATAGCTATTTAGGAAATAAAAGTTCATCCAAGATAAACTCCTTTTGAGTTAATTTATGAGTATTTAAATGTTTGCTAATTTATGAATGTAAAATAGGGTGACATAGTTAAGTTCTTCCCATTTTGATAGCCATGCTGGCATGCTTAGCTCACCCTTTATGTCCCTGATTCTGGAAAACATATATATTCTTTTCAAAGTTACCATGTTCATTATACTAATTCCCTAAAAAGAATGTTCACCATACTAATAAGGATTAAATAGTTACAAGGTGTCAAGGTTTTCTCATGGCTCTGATCACTGATGAATCATGAGAGAAAAGAAACTGTCGATGTTGAGAGCATGAGTGGGAAATCCGGGTCATGAATCATGAGAACTTGGTGATTTCTTGCCTTTGCTATCTTGGCATTGTTTCTTTCAATTGGATATTCTGTACATTGTACAGACTTGTCCTTTAATGGCTTAATGCATTGTAATCGATCCTAGCCATTAATGAGACTTTAGAATTTTCTTGACAACATTTCTCCCGAGCAGGCAATGTTATACTATCTCACGATACTTGTAATTTCTGGGTTACTTGGTGAACAATTGGGTTATTAGATTCTTGTAGTTTCCAAGGGTATCGAACATTATTTAGTGAACAATTATATTGATGTATATTATGCAAAATGCAGAAGCTTGTTCAACCGATTTAACAGATCTTAGTAATCGAAAAATTATAACTTCCCATCTTACCAAGAGGTACAATCTTTGTTTTACTTTCAATTAATTCACAAATGATTATTTAAATCTTTTGTGGTTTTTGCACTTTTCCCTGTTGGTCTTAAAATTGTTCGATTAGAATAATGTTCTTGACCGTTAATGCTTGGACTACAGTTGTACATTGCCTTGGACTCTTTATACAAAAAATATATATATTTTCGTAGTCTACATTGTAAAGGTTAAGACCAATTGATAGTCTCATCTCCAACTTTAGTAACGTTATTAACGTAGTAATGTCTTGGACTCTTCATTTTACTTGTATGATAGTTAAGGAATGTTTAATCTTCTCTATAACCAGAGATTATTGGCATTACTTATTTGCAGGGATGGAGAGTAATGCGGATAGGACAAGTCTCTAATAGTATGCTCTTAGGAGCTATGTTGGCACTTGACTGTGAAATGGTCCTTTGCCACGATGGTACCAAGCCGTCCGAGTATGTGTTGTAGACGTAACAACCTGGAGGTAGTACATTATTTTGCTAAACCAAGTATATTTGGATTCATCAGATTGCCTGGTGCATTAACAATTAGAAGAATGCTATTATATAACACAATAAATAATTCGCAATGCTGAAGTGTTAGATGATTTTTTTTATGTTTTATGCCAAAATTTCTCAATTTTGGACAATTCAAATTTCTTCACAATGTGCTTGATTTGGAATCATGTCAGAACTTTCCATCTCTATTCTTAAGTCTCACTGAATTCAATAATTTTCCACCGGCCGGGTTTGGTTAGGCCCGTGTGCATGTACGCCGTCGCTACCGAGGCGGGAGCGCGCGATGACTGTGGTAGTGGAGCTATTGCAGTTGCTGGTTGCCAACCGTCGAGCTTGAACAACATGGCTGCAAAGGCAACAGTTGCAAGCAGAGACGTGTTTGACTGGCAGTTACACTGAGGTAAGCTCATTTCCCTATCTGTTCTTTTGTTCTTCTCCGCCTCTCATCTCTTCTAACATTCTCCTATTTCTTCCTCCGTTTGCACACTCACCGGTGTTCGAGTATCTGTGTAACCAAGCATTGGAAGGACTCACTGGGAGGAGAAGAATGGTGAGGATTTTGTGACTCACGTGTGAGGAGAAGAACGGCAGCAGAAGGTGAGTCAAATCAAACTTTGTAGCCTTGGAGAGCAGACTCTTAGTTGTATTGCAACGTCAATTGGATTAGCGGGCTTTTGTGCTTTCCCTGTTTGATTGGTCCCTTGATGATTGTAGGGAAGGAAAGGTTTTATTGATTAGCTGAAGAAATTAGAAGAAAGAAAAAGGTTGTTCTTCAGGTTGATTACTACACCTTTTGCTCTGTTAACTTTATAGCTTGTGTCTCCACCCATGGATCACTAGATTTTATGCCTATGTTGTCTCTGTTTGTTGCACATGCAGTTCTAAACTTGTAAAAAAATTAATACTACGTATGTCGCCTTAATGCTAATGTACGATCAACCCCATCAATAGATCTTATTTCGTGATAGAGAAAGGAAGGCATGTCTACATCTACATCACCAAAGATGAATCACTAAAAGCTTTTACTAATAATAAGGCTGATTTAGTGCCTATCTTTTAGCTAAAGTCATTAAATTAAACTTAACAAAGCTAAACCACAAATGTGGAAGCAGCATCAATTTAAACAAAAATCATGCCACAGAAGTTTACTACAAGAAATACTTGAAGCATCTAGGATTTCAATTAAATTCAAGGACAAAGGAGTGTGTGGACATGTTATTCCTTTCATCCAATAAGAATATAATAATGGGATATGCTGATCATTGTTGTGTGGGACCTCATTCTACAATTTACTCTTTTGCAAAGTTGCACAATTGAATTAAAGTTTAGCTTATCTCTATCTCTCACAACTTATGATCTATTCAAAGTTGAAGTCAAAAGGGCAGTCCGAGGAAGAAATGACATCAAAAGATGGCCCCAAGACAAGAAAGATCTTTGTTGGTGGGCTACCGAGCACTAATGAAGGTTACTATTAGTTGCAAATAACTAATCTTGAATATATTTAATTTATTATGGTGAAAACTGAGAAGGTGTCAACTTTCAGATGAGTTGAAGGACTACTTTTCGTCGTATGGTAAGGTGGTTGAACATCAGATAGTGCTTGAACATAGCACTTTTGAAAGTGAGGATTCTGTCGAAAGGGTCATATTAGAGGGAAGAATGCATGATCTTGGTGGGAAGCAGGTCAGAACCTTCTTTTCTTGTTTGTGAACTTTCTGTAGCAGATACGAACTTTGATTAACATGCCTACAATCGACATTTACATACCTTCTATTAACATGCCTGCAAATACCTTGGTAACTTTTGGTACGTTTTCTTGTGTTTCTAATTAAGCCTATATACAAGAGGCTCAGTTGTAATTTTTATCCTTTTCTGGAAAGATTAACTTAATGTTTTAGTAACATCTCTTGAACAATATCGCTTTATCTTCTTTTTAAGTAGTAAAGATTCTGTCACAACGGAGAAAATAAAGGTTGTTCATAGATAATTGGGATGGCTGTAGTTATCTATACATTTATGGCTGAGCTTCCTCACAATATGCGCCCTTATTTAATTATAGGATTTTTTTTGTTATTATTAAGAAAGTATGGCACAATCCTTTGCTTCTTGTTGCACATGTGAATCAGAAGTATTCTTTTTTTGCTATTGTTTACGAGCTAATTTTATCTCTACTACTTTTCCATGGACTATGGTTATTAGAGATGTGCTATTTACATTGTATTTGTTTTTCCGTTGCAACGCACGGGAAGTTGCGATCTTGCATGCAGACATATGCCCGTGTAATTCTAATAGCTAATTGGAAGGACGTGTAATAGTTAGCCACGCAGTTGTGCAGGCATATCAATTAATTGTAAGAATAATTCTGTACGAATATGAACAACTTTGTACAAAATTTGAACAAATTAACTACAAATAATTTTGTACGAATAATCTGTGTGTTTCTATACATGCTATCCTAAAAAGCAAAAGGCACAAATTAATTACGAATGCATCGAGGGCCTAATTTTAATTTCAACCATCCGCTACTTCAGTACTATCGATACAGTTTTAGAGTTTGTAAATGAACCGCATACTGAATAAATAAATACAATAAAATAAAATAAATAGATTAGTAACTGACCTGCTTCTTGAGCAAGGACCAGGCATCTTCAGGCCCTAATTTGTCGACATGGTGGTAGGGCTCCCTCGCTTTCATCGCTCGAGCAACTATGTCGAGTCTTGTGGTGACGAGCACTCGGCTACCGGGGGCACCATAACTGAAGGGAGCTCTGAGCAAGTTGTTCCATTCTTCTGGCCTCCACATGTCATCCAACACTAGAAAGAACATCTTGTCCCTAATGGCATTGACAAGGGCCGGCACAAGTAGGGACTTGTCTCGAGTCCCAGCGCCAGGGAGGTCCCCCTTGGCGGCGGTGATGGCCGTCCTCAGCAGCTCTGCCTCGTCGAAGTCTTGTGTGACGCTCAGCCATATCATCTTCCTGTCGAACTTGTGTTGGATGGCCTCGTCGTTGAAGACCTTCTTGGCGAGGGTGGTCTTGCCGATCCCGCCGACACCCACGATAGCGACCACCATCATGCCATCATTATTCTCCTTGTCTCCCTCCACCTTTGTCACGAGCTTCTCCACCAGCGCTCTAGTATCCTCTTCGATCTTCTCCCCAACCACGCCCGACCGATCCAACACCTCATCCGTCTTCCGGTCTATCCTCTTGTTAGGTAGGTCCCGGTAGGTCTCTAGCTTGATGAAGTTGAACCCAGCACCCGTCTTGCAGATGTCGTCCAGCCTCTGGTTGAGCTTCTTGATGCGGCTGCCAATGTCGTGGGCGAAGAGCGGATTCCGCAGGCAGAAGAGCAAGGGGTTGCAGCAACCCATGCCTGCCGCGGAGGACGCGCCCTGCGGTTGATCCATGGCCTTGAGCTGGCAGAGCTCGAGGATGTCGGTGGCGTCGTACATGACGTCCTTCAGCTTCCTCACCCACCCCTGCACGTGCTGGTCGGTGATGCGCTTCCTCTCGGCGTCGGCGAGGTAGTCCTTGAGGCTCTGCAGCTTCTCCTCCAGGTTGGCGATCCCGTCGGAGACACCGAGCAGCATGCCCACCTCGTCTTGCGCCACCTGGGCGAGCAGGTCGGTGACGTAGGACGCAAATGCATCCAGCACTACGGCCATATCTGTACTGGGCAAGCTAGGGAGGGTTGTGGCCTTGTCGGTAAACAACAGTGTGTGTTTGGTTTTCGGCGTTGCACACGAAAGGCGTCGCAGCTTGCACTGATCCCATCCATTTGTAGTCTCGTCTATCTATCGCAAAGCTAGCTAGCTCGGTGGATCGATGATGCTTGCCTCGGGCTCAAGAAGCCTCATGATCCGATCAAAGTTGAGCAAGCCAAGCCAAGTGATGCTTTCTTGGAACGCCGGCAAAGCAGCAGATGTTTCCTTTCCTCTTTGGCGGGGCAAGAAAGGGATCGATCCGAACTCCATGCACTTCGTTCAACACTATACTATTCCTGACAGTTGGGCCCCACTGTTCCCAAGGCGCTCCTTCCTCGATCTCTCCGGCCGTCCCCTCCCTCGAGCCCCACCCAACGCGGCGGCCAGAGCACCCCTGCCATGTAGGATGCAAAAGCATCCTGGACTATGGCCATATCCTCTGTACTTGCTAGCTGTTTCAGCTAGCTGAGTTGAAAGCAAACGATTGGCTAATTAGTTTGGCAGCAGAGTGTACGTACATGTTTGGTTTTTTAATTAGCCATGCCGCCGAATATGATGGATCGATGATGTCGAGCTTTCTTGAAAGGCCGGCAAAGCAACACGCAGATAGATACTGGGTCGGTGGGTAAGATGCCTAGATTGTTCCCCTGGCCTGGCCATTGCCACGCACACCAGCACAGGTCCCTTGTTCTTGTGCTTATCCTCCTGGCCGATCAATTCAATTACTCTCTTTGCTTTTCTTTTTATTTTCTTTTCATCTTTCTTTCTGTGCACACACGGGATTTATCTCGACGGGATTTGTAGAGGCCCGTTTGGGTTCGCAATGACCACTTACTCGGCCCATAGCTAACTAGGCACGTACTTTACGGCCCAACAGAGAACACTACTTGGACCAAAACGTAAGTCCCCCATCACGTCCCAGAACATAAGTCGGCGAATTCAACACGCAAAGCAAGACGGTAATGACAGACATTCAATTTTACTGACCTACATTGACTACTTTCCTCCTAAAATAACATTCTAATGTATCTTAACACAGCAACAATGTCCCATCAAAACGGCCCATTTGGAAGGCGTTGTCGGGCCAATGAAGCCCACAATGGAGAAACTTTTGCATAGGAGTTTTTGGCCCATGAAAGAGCATAAAGAAGGCGCTTTCGGTTAATTGGGGCCCACACTACAGCCCGTTCAACGTAGACCGTCATGAGCATTACATGCTTTCTTACCATTTCTGCTTTTCACGGCTCAGGTGTTAAGGGGCGTTCGGAATAGTGATGGCTTTTGGTTTTTGCTAAAATTTTACTGTAGTTGGCTGATTTTTTTTACTGTAGCTGAATTGGCTTATTAGGCATAATTAAATCTAAAAAAATGTAAAAATAAAAGCGGTACGCTAATCTAGTGCGGATAATGTAAAGGAATACGGCAAAAAAACAAAACACAAAAAAACAAAAAAACACTACGTGACAAATTGCTATAGTATTTTTAACGTAGAAGCTGATCGCAATCGCTTGGAAAAAGCTGGATTGAGCGCAACCGGTAGCCTTTCAACACAGTAAGTCCACCGGAAAGTGCTGCATTCTGCAGTATGACAATCAACAACTATTCACTTTGGTAAAGGAACTAAGCTAGAAAAGCATATGTTAGGAAGGAAGTATAGGTAAAGTTTGTGTTAGTATAATTTTCAAGCATTATAGAGTAAAAGCTCCCGAAAGGTTGGAGGGGCAGCACATGGAAATGGAACGATGCACTGACACCCATCCAGCCCTACAATATGTCGGTTGAGAATTTTAGCAGTCTATATCCCTGTTTAAAAGAGTTGGTTTGTCAGTGCCCAGATGTGATTTGGTGGCATCTATCTACAACAGCCACATGTCAGGCTCCACAAAATGGCATTTTTTTTTCAAAAAGAAAGAAAATAACTTTCTTTCGTGGTGCTCACAGCCTACATTTGACAGTACAAGTACCGCCAAGCACACCAGAATATTCAAGTCGAATAACCAAGCTAGTGACTCCCTTTTTCACAGATATTACAACGAACATCACCAAACTCACAATGAACATGAGCATTGAGCAACATAAAAATGAACCAAATCAGTGGAGTTGAACAGACTGCTGAATGGCAAAATGGATACCTACTTCAAATTGGGAGAGACCATGACGCGGAATGGAAGAGTCCCAAAAGCAGTAAACATGTCAAACTACCAAAGACTAATATGGGCAACCCCAAAAAAACCATATCCAATCCAAAATAACCCTTCACCACAAAGATGCAGCCAAACCCTTGGCAAGCACGAACGACCCTAGTAAAAGCCATTAAACTCAGAGAACTGCGCTGAGATCTGTACCTTTTTTTTTTACCAAAACAATAAAAAAATCCTCGTTTTGTATCATAACAATGTGTTGACTTGGCCATTTTATCATTAGCTGGAAAAAGGTCTAGAATCCATATGATTTTTCACGATCAAGGCAATTATAGGATACACTGAGGCACTAGTTCCTATCAAATTTCCCCAACGCGTTGAAGCTCCTATCCTGCATGAAAACGCTGACGCAATTAAACTACTCTAATTATCCAACAGTTCTACTGCAAGGCCACATGTAAGCATACTACATGAGTTCTCATGTTTTTTTGTCAGATAACAGTGTGGCTTTGATAGCATCCAGATAGGACTCCATGCAACAATTTTTTCTCTCCTTCAGCTTTGCTCAGGAAACACAAATGTGTAAAACACATCAATTGCCATAGTAACTCAGAGGCAGTGAGCATCGTACATGGGAGAGATGGAATGCCACAGCCAAATCCCCCTGAACAAAAATCAGCCACCTCAGGTCCACAAGAATGCAACTTCAGTACTTGATTGCCAAAAAACACTGTCGAGTGTCGAGTTTAGCTAATTCAATACAAAATGGCGTGACCACAATGTCATTGGTGGGCAAAGCAAGAGGCAGACTTTGTACAGGTTGAAAACGACACTGTTAAGCAAACCCTATGCCTACCATTGAGAACGACATTGTCAAGCAATCATGTGCAATAGGTAAAATTAGACATGATATTTTGCTGTGAAAACTAATCTTCACATGCACCCATGAATCATCATTCCTAGAATCGAAGAAATGCAGATAGAAACTTACTGCTGTGCGTCTATTTGTGCCTCTAATACCGATCAAAATATTCTGAACTGTACACCGATCAAAAGAAAACGAGGTAGGAATACATTTCCCCAAGTTTCGGAGCCATCTTTCTACCCAAGATACTCTTTGCTGTGAGAACTTAAGCAAGAAGAACCATGGTTGCCCAAGCATCGCAAGCTTCCTCTACTTTCTGATGGGGGAAGAAGATCTGTGAAAAGAAGACGAAGGGAACTAACCATTGAGTGTCCGATGCTGAAGCTGATGTTAAGAATGCTTTGCTTCTTTGAACTGTGTACAAAATCAGCAGAAAGAGAGAGACAGAGCAAGAACCCTGGCCTGTATGCTACAATAGAACAATTAACAGCAAGAAATTCACTCCTATTTAGTACCACACCGCCTATGCCAAGAGCAACAGACCAACTTAAATGCTCGCCCCACACCCACCCACTCGCTCGCCGAGCCAGGTAGCGATGGCTTGTCACCCGAGCGGGGGCGCTAAGGTGGTGCGGATTCCTGGTGTGGCGCTTTGTGCCTGGGCGTGCGGTTGCATTCTGCGGCCCGCCCGTTCTAAGTTGCGTAGTGGGCTGCTTCCGCTTGGGCGTAGGTCCGGGCGTGCGTCGCAGCGCCTGAAGTGGCGGAGACCGCGTGAGGCTGGCTTCACAGAGCAGCGTATACCGCCCGCTTCCAACGGTGGAAGGATTACGGGCCGCAGGCCCGCTTAGGCACGTGTGCCCTCTTTGGCAGACCACCATCTTTTTCCTCTTTTCGCTTGATCACGTACTGGCCCGCTGAGGCACAAAAACGAAGAATGGATCTCTATCACTCTTTGTTTATCATTCCAATCACCGATTTCTTTTTCTTTATTCAATCTGTCTTACCTTCCTTATAGATATAACCTTTCGATCTATATGTATTATTTCAATCTATGTATTTAAATAGAATCTATAGTATTCATATAGAATAAGAAAAAAAAAAGAAGCGACAAATACAAGGGCCATCTAACCCCGTAATCTGTAGACATCTTTTTGTGCCTTTGTGTAGCCATGTTGTTAGGTGACATCCGAGCAGATGGACGTGAAAGATCAAAATTTTCAAGCATTTCATTTGATTGTGGTAGACATCCATGCAAAATCTTAAGCGTGCCTGTAATCCGTTGGTACTTGATGTGTACTCCGTAACAAATCACAAAGGGAATAGACGAGCATAGTGCGTGCCAGGAAATTGGAGCTCATGAGCCCCGCGCCATCCGCACTCGGCATGGACGCCGCCACCGACGTGGTCAACGCCATCGCCATCGGTCGCAGCTAGCGGCAGCGGGTGGTGGTGCGTGCCCTCGTACGTGGTGATCAGGATGCATGGACGCACCGTTGCATCCTGTCGGTCACGCTGAGATGGGACGGTGGATCAGGAAGCGTTGTGAGATGGGACAGGGGCGGTACAGAGAGGAAGGGGCGCGGGGCAAGGTGCGGCGTAGGGAGCCTCGGTTTGTTCCTTTGGTGTGATGCAACACAATGAAATATCTGAGATACCGGGAGATAAAATGGCATTTTTTTTCAAAAATAAAGAAACTAACTTTTCTTTCGTGGTGCTCACAGCCTACATTTGACAGTACAAGTACCACCAAGCACACCTGAATATTCAAGAATGAATTAATAACCAAGCTAATGACTCCCTTTTTCACAGCTATTAAAATGAAACGTAGGTTTACTAGGAGTGTTTTGTTAGGTGGATGCAGCCTTATGACTACATGTAACTCGGAACTGTTTTTAATGGAAAAGGGTGTGGGGGTTTTTAGGCTTCTTGTTTTCTTTTCTTGTAGTTACGGAACCGCCTGCCTTACATGGCATAAAGCAAACTGTGCTTTTAACATCAGCCCAATCTGTTTGTATTCACTATACTCGGCTAATATATTTTTACTTTAATTGAGTGCCTTTTCTTACCTTGTTGTTCGTGCGACTTGTTGGAAAAAAAATTATAGCAGGTTCTGAAAATAGAGGATTGCATTAGCATTGAGCCCAATAGCAAGGTTGCAACAAATCGCTGTGAAATTAAGCATTCTTAAACCCACATGTCAGAACAAAAGAACTATTTGGATTGTCCAAAATCATGTAGTTGTTTTTTCGTTTTACAGAAAACAGTGAAGGTGGATTCATCTGATAAGACAGTTAGGACGTGCGTTTATACCCAATAACTACACGATCTCTATCTAACAATAACCATCTGCAACGTCTTAGGATCCAAACCGGTTTAGGCATAACCCCATTATGGATAAGCCACGCACACGTAACAACCTACTTGCGCTTTCGTCCTCGCTTTGCGCAAAACGGTTAACCAGATGTTATTACCAATAATGCCTATGGGTTTATATATTAGTACTTCTCATGTTACGTTAGCAATATAGGACTAATTTACATCCTTATGTGCACACAAATATGGGTCATCATGGGGCAGAGGTGTTACACCATCGTACGGCGGACGGTTAATCACGTCTCTCTGATAATAATCTCCCTTTAGCGGTTATATCCCGAAGCGTTAAGACGTCTTTTGGCGTGGGACAACGACTGCCGTTTTACGGACTATATAAGGATTGATGTCGGAGAAAAAGAAAAGGGGGGGGGGGGGCTAGATTCCAGAGTTACTGCAATTCCCTTTGGAATTACTCTGTTGTAATCATTCCTTTTGAGCAATAGTCACACTGGATGTAGGGCTTTTATTCTTCCAGGAGAAAACCTGAACATATATAAAATTCTTGTGTCTTTCATATACTCATAGCCAGTCCCCTAAGAAAGTTTTCTCTAAATCTAAACAAATCATATGTAAGATCGAGATTAAAATATCGACAAGATTGATAATAGGCTGCATTTCATCGAACAGTGCGGCTAGCTGGTGGAATGGACGACGGTTTCCTGTGCTTGGAGATCAAAGAGTTGGAGAGGGCCGTGGCCAGCGAAGAATGGAAAGGAGGCGTGGCCGCCGGAGCGTTCGGCGGCGGCGAGGGAATGGAGGAACAGACCTCGCCGGGAGGGCCGGGCCTCCTCCTCCGCTTTCATCTCAAGACAAGCTCTAACGAAGAAGTCCGTGGGCCGTGGCGCTATACAAAATTCGGGATGTTACGCAATCTCACAATATGACCAGCAAATTAAGCTGGTTCCACCTGCATCTGCATGCATGTGTACCGTTTTGCATTCACAAGCCGAACATTTTCATGCAGCTTCATCCTGAGCACGGGCATCACGTAATTGGCAGTAAGGTTATGATGACCGTTATCAATTTTCTTTTTGAGTACGTAGTCTTGCATCACAACAGTTCACATTGATTTCCCTTCTTGCATCCTCTACCATAGATTAAAGATTATAAATTCTTGAAAATACAAAGGGCTGGTGCGTACCAAGTGCATGGTCCTGGTCTGGTTGAAGAGGTTGGGCAAATCGAGGTCGCTTCCTTTTTTTCTGCAAGCAAGCATGCGTTGGAAGGTATACGCATGCTATTCAAGCCTTTCCTGTTGTTCCAATCGGAGTGTGTGTCCTATTCCTCTTCATCCTCTTTAAGAGAAATGAAACAGTGGGAAGCAAATTCAGACTCTAGCATACAGATGAAAGATGGAATCAACAGCAAATGGAAATTAAGGAAGCAAATTAAATGAACAGAGCATAACAACAGATTAAGACGAAGCAGCTGTGCTAATTTACCTCCAGGTAAAGCGGCTGACGTTTGTGTCCAATTTGTAGGGATCTCTTGTGTACAGCACATACCATTTCCTTTCATTGTCTCCGTCATGTGCATAGGCCTTGACACGCTGGATATGACTCAACCTTTCCCACTCTGGGCTAGGTTTTCCCTTGGCTATAGAGGTGAGCATTGCTAGGCTGCAGTCTAGCTCCAAATACCTTGGGTTTACATCTCGCATGTATCCTAGGAGAGTTTTCATGTCAAAATCCCACAGCTCGAGCCTCTGCAGTGTAGGCATGCCCTCCAGTACCTTCAGCTTTGGGCAGCAGCTGATGTCAAGCTTTTGCAATTTGGGGAGATTAGTAAACCTCTCTAGGTCAGGGTTCCGATACACCTCAAGCTCAACAAGAGAAGCAAAGTTCTCCAGAGAGTTTAGGTGCTGCACATTGTGTATGCGTAACCTTTTCAAAGCCCTTGCATGGGAGGCAAGGCCAGGAGGAACACGTCTCAACTTGCAACCATCGATAAGAAGCTCCTCCAAGACAAGCATGGCTTGAAAATTTAGTAGTTTCTCAGGCTCCCACTCCCACTCCTCCCACTCCACCATTCCTATTAATTTCATCGTGTGCAATCTCGGAAACGCAGCCACCATCTGGGATGAAGGATAATGACTATGGTGATGGTAGAACTGGAGGAATTCAGGACCGACACGCTCGATAGCTATAGCATGTTTAATATGAAGAAACTGCAAACAGGGGAGCTGACACAAGCCATCAGGGAGTTGGGTGCAGCAAGGCAAGTCATCCATCTTTACAATCCTCAAGCCCTTGAGGGGCGCCAGTGCTTCTGTCGATGACATCATCCACATTGGGAGTCGCCGACCAAAATATCCTTGAATGCCAAGATGATCTAAGCACGGCGGTGGGCAGAGCTCATCAAACACCTCCTCAATTCGTCGCTGATCTTCCTCAGGGATGCCTACTTTCTTTTTGACCAGCCCGTCATCTCCCAATCTACTTTTGCAACGTAAGTACAACTCGATAAGATGCACTTTTGCACCAAGCCTAGTCTTTTTGGCGAACGAGGCAACAGATACATTCTCCAGACCCTCTAATCCAAGAATCCTGAGCTTGGAAAGTGGCTCCAACTCTTCCAAACTACACCAACCACCATCCGCGTGGGCTTGAAACCCACGTAGTTTCCTCAAATCTGTTAGACCACGGAAACCCCTAGGTACATCTTTTATACTTGTGTATCTAAGGTCAAGAAAGCTCAGCTGCCCTAGCTTTACAATGCCATCAGGAAGTTTCACGGAACTTTCACAACCACGAAGGCTAATGTACTGTAAGAATTTCATCTTGCTGATTTTCTCAGGTAGTCTAGATATATCAGTGTATCTTAGGGACATATACCTCAGGTGCTTGAGTTGGTACATAGATTCAACCAATGGAGCAACATTTGCAGATTGTATATGTAGAGTCCGTAGTCTCGAAAAAGTAATCAGCGAATCACCAGGCTTAATCTTCAACTGGCCAATTGATATTAATGTTCTTAGTGATTTCTGTGCATGCAAAAAACTCCACTCTAACTCATCTGACTCCAATCCTTTGCTTAGAGATAATAGAAGAATCTTCTTTGAACTATGTTTACTGATAATATTAGTTTCACCATTGTGAGCTACTAGTGCTTCATCTCTGGCCACATACTGAGCAAATGAGCGAACAACATCATGCATGTTGCAGTACCATCTACCAACGTACTTTGTATCTGGCTCAATAAGGTTCCTCATTATCAACTCCTTATAGCACTCACTTCCTAATTCTTCTGATTCATCCAAGCTTCCATGAAGAAATCCTTCACTAATCCACATGCTAACAATTGTATCATCTAAGAACTCTATATTTTTTAGGGAGAAGGGAGTAGTGCAGAAAGCACTGCTTCATATAAGGTGGCAAATCTTCATAGCTCAAGTATATTGCGTAGTTTAGCTCTCGGGGCATTTCGGATACTGACCATATGGAATCATTCAGAACCTTCTCCCAGTCGTGTCGCTGCTTCTCCCTCTTGCACAAGAGTCCTCCCATTACTTTGACAGCGAGTGGCAAACCACCACATCTTGCTATAATTTCCATTCCAATATCCTTTAGCATATCAACCTCAGGTTCATCCAGCTCACTTGAGACTACCTGCAAGCAATTTAAACCAATAGGGTTAATACGTGGCTAGTGCTGATTCTTTTTTATTTTCTAATTAGCTCATCGAGGAAATTAAGAAACTAATAAAAGGTTAGTCGGTGTAAGTACGTACTATTAAAGTATATATACATATAGTAGTTTTAGTCATTTGTATAAGGTATTTTCTGCTATTTGCTCATGCCTTGTACATGACTTATATTGGCCATTTTGAACCATAGAATAAATGCAAGGTCCATTTCAATATGGTATCAAAGAACATGGTTCTCTCCTTCCACCCGAGCGATGGCCTGTCACCCGAGCGGGGGCGCTAAGGTGGTGCGGGATGCCTGGTGTGGCGCTTTGTGCCTGGGCATGCGGTTGCATTCCGCGGCCCGCCCGTTCCAAGTTGCGTAGCATCCAGATAGGACTCCATGCAACAATTTTGCTCTCCTTCAGCTTTGCTCAGAAAACACAAATGTCTAAAACACATCGATCAATTACCATAGTAACTCAGAGGCAGTGAGCAAATAAATGAAATGGGATTAAAAAACCCAACCGTTCCGTTCTGCTCCGTTAATTGTTTTCTTAAACATGTTACCATACCCAACGCCATTCATTCCGATATCTTTTTTTTATCCAACTAAATAGTAGATCTTCTTTTTTTCTCTGGTGATCAGCTAAATATATGATCGATTAGGTTCTGTTTTGGTACTACACTAGAATATTTTTCTCTGCCCAAAAAACTTCTCTCTCGCTACGATCCGTTGAGCTAGCTGTTCTTAAATCAATGCTTGAATAGATGATGTGTTTGTGAGTAGCGAGAGATAATTTTTGGTACTAAAAAACTTCTCTCGCTACGATCCATTGAGGTAGTCGTTCTTAATGCTTCAATTACTCGAGTTCTAGCTAGCAAATGTACTTGTGAGTCCATCGCATGGATGCACGTAGCACATGCAGCAGCAGAGCACCATTTCGCTCCTCTCTCATGCACAAGTCTGAGATATTCTTGCCCCTGATCTTCCGATCGGGGAGTATGTCACCTATTTAGGGATTTTGCAGAAGCCAATATCACACAAATGTCTGACAGTCACAACCGAAATTGGTACCACAACTCACAAGCAGTCTAGTAGTAAAAACAAGTAGGGAAAATATTGGTAACACACGTAGTTGAGGTTGCAAGGATCCCTTGGCTTCCTTTGTTCATCAAACGAAAACAGAAAACGGCAAGCCTTCGCCCCAAGACTTGAGCAGCCAATACTTGGTGAGGATCGATGATGCTCCACGTATCCCTTCGCTCCTAAAACATTTTTCTGCCAATAAGACATGAAGATGCTAAAGCAAACTCATGTGTTGTTAAGATGATAAGGTGAAGAACTAGTACTGGAATAGTAGCTGGCAGTTGAAGGCACTTACATCTCCATTCAGACTAGCAGCGATCAGCAGTCTCGGAGAGAATACCGCCACCGCAAACCTTGAATTCTAGAACATTGGCGCAACAACATTAGGAACTCAAGGGTGATTTCCAGGAAGCCTAGATATTGGAGGGGAATGAGGAACTCGACGCCAGTTGGGACCTCCGTTATGTTGTTGAGATTGGCTAGTGTTAATCTTTCCAGTCTCGCCATGGCATCTTGTTGTATCTCCAGTCGCTTCAGATTAGGCATGTCTCTTAACCAGAGTATCTTCAGATTGGGAAACCACCCGGAGAGAAATACCAGCTGCTCTCCGCTGTATGCTCTTGTTAATCGTAGGTCCGACAAATTAGACAGCTGAGAAAGGGATGGCAAGGGGTCTTGTGTCAATCGGGACC
Source organism: Melocanna baccifera (assembly GCA_036346265.1). NCBI lineage: Eukaryota > Viridiplantae > Streptophyta > Magnoliopsida > Poales > Poaceae > Melocanna > Melocanna baccifera. The sequence continues at coordinate 68,858 of JAYEVJ010000185.1, read as the reverse complement.
AATATAGACGCAATTCATACAAACTTTGCCCGGCCGTGTGTTGGAAGAGAGGAGACTCCCCCAACGTGCCCTCCGCTAACCGTCCTCTCAAGAACAGTCTTTGAAGGTTAGGAGGCGGGGGGTTCAAATCATTCAGCTCGAGAGCCTCCTCTTCATCGCTTGCCACAATGTACAAGTTGGACAGGAATTGCAACTGCAGTAGAGACTCGCATAGGCGTCCGCAGTAGATTCCCTTCACATTCCATACCCTGATGCTTCTCAGCTACCTCATCTCCCCCAAATGACTGATAGACTCATCATGCGCTTCCAGTCCTTGTAGCGTCTGCAGGCTTGTCAGATTCCCGAGACCCTTGGGGATGTGCACACCAGTACAGCAACGGAAATCTCTCCAAGATGCATCGTGCAGTTTCTCAGCAAACAAGTGCCTGAGCTTCTTCAGCTTGACAATCCCTCTTGGCAGCTCCCGAATGTCAGATGCAGAAAGGTCCAGTGTCAACAGATTAGACAGCTTTTCAAGACTAGGGGGGGAAGAGCTTCACCTTTGAGCTTCACTTGTCAATTCTGTCTTCTTGACATTTGTACCATTTTTTGTCCTTCATTTATAATACTAGATCAAAATCACGAATCATAAATGATGAGAACTGTCATATGCTAGCTGTGAGAAACTAGGAAAATAGCAAGACTTACAGTACAAAGGGCTTGTTTAGTTGTACTGCCAAGAATTTAAAATCCCAGTTCGTAATGTACCTATGAAGAAACTCTGCATGCATGATCTGGTCGTACACATGGCAGTTGAAGTCATGAATTGAAGTAAGAAAAAGAATGACAAAGTCGCCAATTAATTTTGCTCAATTTCCTTAATTTATATTCTCCCCTTTCTCAACTGTTTTTCTGTGCACGTCCTATTCCTCTTCATCCCCTAGAACAACATAGTCAAGCGAAACGAAAATGTTGGAAATATTTCTTTCAAGGACTAGAAGGAAAAGTAGGAAGAGTATTCAGACTAGCATACGGATGAAAGATGGAATCAACAAATGGAAATTAAGAAAGCAAATTAAATGAACAGATTCAGAAGCAGTTGTATTAGTTTACCTGTAGATCCGGAAGAGCTCACAACAATATTTGTCTCCATGTTGTAGGAGGGATCTCTTTTTGTATACAACACGTACCATTTCCTCGGATTGTCTCTATCGTTTGCATAGGCCTTGACATGCTTGACATGGCTGAACTTGTCCCACTCAAGTGCTTGAGTTGATACAAAGATTCAACCAATGCAGCGGATTTTGCATATTGTATATGTAGAGTCCGCAAACTTGTAAAGGTAAATAGAGAATCACCAGGATTAATCTTTATATGGCCAACTGATATTAGTGTTCTTAGTGATTTTTGCTCTTGTAAAAATCTCCACTCAAATTCATCTGATCGCAATCCTTTGGTTTGTATAGACAACCTGAGAAACTTTTGTGTATTGAGTTTACTAAAAATATCAGTTCCTCCATTGTGAGCTACTAGTGCTTCATCCCTAGCCACATATTGTGCAAATGAGTGAACAACATCATGCATATTGCAGACCCATTGAACAGCGTACTTGTATCTGGCTCTATAAGGTTCCTCAATATTAACTGCTTATAGGACTCTCCTCCTAATTTTTCTAATTCATCCAAGTTTCCATGAATAAATCCTTCGCTAATCCACATACTAACAATTGTATCATCAAGAAACACTGTATTTTTAGGGAGAAGTGAATAGAACAGAAAGCATTGCTTCAAACAAGGTGGCTAATCTTCATAGCTTAAGTATATTGCATAGTTTAGCTCTTCGGGCATTTCAGATACTGACCATATAAAATCGTTAAGAACCATCTCCCAATCTCCTCGTCGTTTCTCCCTTTGGCATGAGAGTCCTCCCATTACTTTTATAGCAAGCGGTAAACCATCACATTTTGCTATAATTTTCATTCCAATATCCTTCAACGTATCAATATCAGGTTTCTTTCTGTTCTTAGGTTCTTTCTTAGGTTTCCTTCAACGTATCAATATCAAGAGTGTTCGCTGTAGGTTCTTCTTCTTAGGTGATGCATCTGACGAATCAAACGTTGAGTTGGGGGCACTGATTGCATGTCGTGTTGTTGAGGGCGAGGGCATGGTGGATAGGTTCCGACGAAGGGCCAAAGGTGGTGAGTCTGGTGACGGCGCCGGCAATGGCTGCGTCAGCCTCAGGCACGACAGTGGGGTGAGCGCTTCAAAATATCCACCCTGTTGCACTGCCCTTGCAGTGATATATTTATATATGATTCTGTGCTGAGAACAACACTAGTCATTTTGCTTACGTGTCACTGTGATGGTTTGCAATACTCTATTATTTCTAATGCTTTATGTTGTCGAATGAGTGCAACAAGGGTACTTGGGTACCCCTTTCTCTCTTGCGGGGATATGGACTAAGAGCTGAGAAGCTGACCGAGAGAGTTAACACCTCGCATACAAATATGAGATGTTACCATAGAACGTCATCATCAAAGATAATAATAATTTTGCAAGTGAATTTAAAACTTTAAAGATCTTATTTAATAGATGTTAGACCATGTGACCAGGTCTCGGCTATTTTAGGTGATGAATAATTGACAACGTTGGTTATAGTTTTACTTATGGTATGTTGCGTGTGCGGATTGACGTTCGCGTGTTCGATTTGACGTATGTTGCATGATATGCTCGTGTGAGGTATTGTGCGGGTTGACTTGAGTCAAGTCGTGGACTTGTGCTCGTACGTGGTTGTTTGTTTACTCATGTGCAGGTGTTGCTTAAGGCGGAACATGGTCAATGACGGGACTGAAACTAGGTTCGGGTGGAACTGAGATTTCGGGACTAAGTTCAGGGAGGAACTGAGGTCCTATCGGTCAAGGATGTCATGCGGGATGTTCAGGCTAGAGAACAATGCACATGGGATGACGCGGCGTTGGAGGTGTGGAGATGCGTTATGGCGGAGGTTGCATGTGAAGCGGAGGCAAGTGACAATAGGCTGCAGAGGTGCGGCTGCAGTAGTTGGTTTGGAAGGAGGAGATAATCATTAGAGAACTCTCTTCCGAAACGATTAAAGTATTAGCATCAGAGTCGGCTTAGGGATATTGAGTTCGTAACCGAGTCTGCCTTCAAGATTCGGATGGCTAGATATGTTAGTCTTGAGAAGTCCTCTATATATATGAGGCTTCGTTTTTGTTAAGTTTGCGCTGGGGGTTTTTGTATGCAGTTCACGTGATAAATAGAAATTGGTGCACGGCTTTTGTTTGGCCGGGTTTTTGAAAAGAATTTGTGCGTCCGCTTTCTCGTGTTGGTGCCGTGACCGAGCAGAATCGAAGAAGAAAAGCGGCGGCCGTTTTTGGTTCCGCAGGGTGTGCGACTAGAAAGAAAAGAAGCAGAGCGCAGTGCAGCGATTTCTCTGGAGAAAAAGAGACGAGCGGTATTTTTGGGGAACAAGGCAGAGCGGTTCGGCGAGGCTTCTGGGAAAAGACTTGCAGCAGAGCAATTGGAAAGAAAAAGATGAGGAGCGCGTGCAGGCGCCAGGCGATCTGAAGAAACAAAAAAGGCGTGTGGCCTGCTGTGCTTTCGAAAGAGGAACGGAGATTTGCTGGTACAATTAAATTCTTAATTCAATCCTCTTATTTTTCTGTTTGGAGATGCATAGTGTTGTTATTGATGTTTTGATGCATTAAGGTCTGAAGGGAACCATCTAGTCTCTAGCTAATTAACGTTGCATGGTTCTTGTGTGGGTTTGCATGCATTACCTCTCATGCATGTATTAGTGATTCTCTGGCTATGACTTGATGATTTGAGAAATTTGTTAGCACAAGTTTAATTAGCATTTTTTTTAAAGACATCTGCAAGACATAGAAGTCGTTAGCTTGGTGATTGAAAATAAAAAAAAATTAATAGGCAATTAGAAGGAGTAGTTGTTTGCTATTTCTAGTAGGTGTGTGCGTGTTTGCTCCTTCCAGTAGGTGTGTGCGTGTCTTGATCAAGGCTTGGTGAGATCGGTTGATGAAAATCAAAAGAAGTAAAACAGTAGTCGCATGCATGTATAGGTGACGTTTTTTTTTTTCATGGGAATACCTATCACGTATGCTTACTTTTACTTGCATGAACAATCTTTAACTTTGGATTATATTCTAGTTTGCAAGTTTAGATTTGAGTTAATCCATCTAATATAACTAGAGCATTAAGTTTGTGATCTGGAAAGTTTGGTTGATTAATTTCTTACGAATTTTGCTTAATCACATAATTAGGACTAAAATATTTTTCGTCACTTTCTGCTCAACGTGCTTGTTTATTTTATTTCTCGAGTTCTAGACCTCCGTTTGACGTGATTCCAGTTGGGTTAGTTCAATAACTTTCTCTAGTTTATTCTGACAAAGTTTGAGGTCAATCGGAGTTACGGATTTTTATTGAGAACATTTTTAGTGAGGTCGTAGTGTTCTGTCCGGTTTGTTTAAACGCGGCTTAAATAGGTTTTGTTTCTAGGGGTGAGTCTTAAAATTTATTTTTAGCTTCCGCAATCATTCACCCCCCCTCTGATTGCCTATCTTAGTGTGTATCGATCCTACAATAGATTAGCGGAAGCTGTAATAAACGTTTGAAATATGAGACCGGTCCACTTCTAGCCAAAAGAAAGAGAATACATATGAAATAAAATCGTAGTGGTAAGTCACGGTGCCGGAAATGTGAGTGCTCCTACTCATGCATAATACTATTACTTCACTGGTCTTTTACCTAGGAATAGAAAGAGCATAGAAATCTCAGTAGGCAATCAACAATAGTCACAACACGAAGGTGCTGGGTTCAAAACGAGTCTAAACGGGTCAGCCCACTATGGAGCAAGACGTTATCGGGTCACTATCTGAGTTTGTGCACCCGTTAAGGTTGAAAAGAGGCCCGGTCTGTCAAAAACAGAACAAAATCAGAAGGTAGAACGGAAGCAGAGGGACCCTATGCCCGCGTGCACGCGGGAAAAAAATAGAGGAAGCAATGAAGCAGAGAAGCAGCGAAGAGATAATTCAACGACAGATCAATGCTGGTGGCTGAAAGCAACATCAACGCGGCAGCAGAATAGGTATGATTTATTGATTGCAAAAGAAAAAAGGCCACAAATGATTTGTTAGCATGGCCTCTACGAGATTAGATCGTCTCTCTCAGGGTAGTGTGACAGCATATAATTTTTGTGACTAAGAACAACCAAGATGTAGACCCACTCTGACATATACCATGAAGAATGACGGAATTGCACGGTTGGATTTAGACTACAAGAGATTAAGTAGACCTTATTCTCTTGTAGTCTAAATTCTTGGAGATTTAGACTACAAGAATGACATATACTAATCATAACTTCTTGGAGATGAGACCGGATAATCTAACAGAGAGAAGAGATTCTCAATACAAATGTTGAGAGAAATTTCAGGTAGACCTTATTCTATAATTGTTTAACTATTTTTATAATCCGTAGCCTAAAAGGTGTCCATACAAAATAAACACAACAGATTATAAGACGATTGATTATTTCCTTGGATATCATGCATGCGATGGAACGAGTGCAAGACAATGGAAATAATTGTGTTACTTAATTGAATTGTTTGAAGTATCGATGCCAGTTATGAAGAATCCAACTTTACAACAAGACGTAAATAAACGTTTTTTCCTCTCCAGCATCGAGATAGCAGCTGTGTCCGTCGAACAAAGAAGCTAGACAAAAGTTTGAAATTGCATGTCAAAACCGGCTTAATTTGGTGTCTGAGTTAGAGATAAAGTCGAAGTTAGGCTATAATTTTTAAACGCGCTGCCTGCTAACGAGTGACATATACTTAAGAGAAAATTGGCCATAGCATTAGATTAGGTTGCCATAAACGGTTAGCCAAGAGATTCACCGAGGTCATCTTAAAGCTCTTGGTCCTTTTACTTCTCTCAAGCTACATGAAAGCAAAACATAATATTTTTACTTGCGTTCATCACTGAACTTGAAAGCATTGAAAGTGTCAACAATGTAATACTGAATATGCACATGCATGCCGTTGTGTTCTACATCTCATTGCCTACTTTATTCACTTCAATCACCCTATCTTTGTGTGTGTGTGTGTGTGTGTGTGTGTGTGTGTAGCTCAACTTTTTAAGAACACATTGTTTCAAAGTTGAGGCTAGCCTCGCAATTGCGCTGATAACCCGGCTAGTTGTTACAATACAAAAAGACTAGCGGGGATACGGTATCTCTCTCTCTCCCTCTCTCTCTCTCTCTCTCAGATCCAAAATCAAGAACATCAAGAACGAGAAGAAGAAGTACAACCAACACAAACATGCATGGACCTACTGCTGGTGTGGCTTAACAGTCATGATGGCTCTGAAGATGCCCGCAAGCACGCCGGCGATGGAGCACACAGCGGCCATGCTCCTGAAGTTGTTGTATAGGAACTTATGCATGACGATCCACGCCCGCCTCTCACGCTTGTACTTCTCTATCTTTTCCAAGATGACGAAGTAGCGGATGCCGAGGCGCAGGTGGCGGGCGAGTCCCTTGAAGAAGTCGAGCATCTCCTGGTCGCTGAAGAAGCTCTGCACGAGGTGCTTAGCTCGCAGCTCGTGCACGTCCTCCTCCTTGTCCATGAGCATCGCGAGAAGGGAGAGGTACGAGCAGATGGTGTAGCCATCGGACGTCCAGCTGGTGGACGTGCACGCCTCGAAGGCCGCCATGTTGACCAGCCAAGAAGCAGTGAAGTCGTTCAGGAACAATGGCGTCAGGGAGAGCTCGCCGAAGGGGTGGCCCTTCCTCTTGTCGACGCTCATGTCCGCGAACCACGTCTTGTTGCTGGTGGTCAGCTTGACGCCGATTTCCGCGAGCTCGATGGCACTACTAGCTAGCGAAAAGTATTCGTCCTCGTAGCTGGGCTCTTCGGGAGGCATGCCACCTATCAGATAGTAACGGAGGAGTCCAAGAAGATGTGGCGGCCTGTAGCTCTGGTTCACAAAAAAATCCTTTTGCTTAACATGAGCTGGTCTTAAAAAACGACGCCATGTCAGCAACAAACTGGAACACAGGAACATTGCTAAAGGTCATGAGGGTCTCGAGCACCAGCCAAGGGAGCTGGTTCCCCAGCAGGAAGATGTCCCTCAGCATGCATGGCCCCGTGGACAGGGTCATCCTATTGTCCAACAGTGGGGTGCTGCTATCACCAACATACCGCAGCAGGAAGCAACCATCGAGGAACATCATTGCCGCAAAGTCGGCGTCGCTGATATCCGCGACCGCGTCGTCGGCGTAGTAGCTGCGGGCTTCGCCAGCGACGGAGAGGACTTTGGCGTAGACCTCCTGAAGCGAGTGGCCAGACCCCTCGCAGAAGTAGTATGCCGCCGCGTGCTTGACCTCCTCCATCTCTTGAAGTTGGGGTACGGACCTAGGGCGACGATGCTCGGGACAATGTAGCGGTCGTCTTTGGCGACCCACCGTAGGCTTGCAGGGAACCTATGTATCTTGCTCTCTACCTTTGAGAAATCAGCCTCAAGTTTCTCGGTCGTTTTCTTCACCCTCTCCTCAATAGGTATCAATGTTTCTGATGCAGCGTCCATGGCCTGCACCATTTCTGAGTCAGTTGAGGGCGACGTGTCCGGAACCATCTGGAAGAGGACGACACTACGAGACAGTGTGTTACGAACCAAGGTATCTTCACAGAATTAATAGGAATCGAGAGGAAGAACAGCAGAAGTAGAGGACGTGGAGAGGAACAAGAAGCAGAATTTGTAGGGCCGAAAGTGATAACAGAGAGGAGTAAATGATACCTTTAAATTTTTTCATAAGTATTTATCCATCCTTTACTTCGATCGATAGCTACATAAAGTATTGGACGTTTGGCGACATGAACAATAGCCGTGCAGAAGCAACAATAGTACCTATCCAAGACACGTTTGGCGAAATGAACACCAGCCTAGTCATATTATTTTGGGCTGTAACGCATAGCTTTTGGTATTTTTGTGTTTTATTTTTTTTCGTATTTCTTTGCACTGTCCGTGATATGTTAGCATACTACTTTTATTTTTATATTTTTTAAAATTTAGTTATACCCAATAAGCCAACTTAGTTACAGTAAAAATCAATCAATTACAATAAAATTTTAACAAAAAAAACTAAAATTCATCACTGTTCTGAACGCACCATAAACTCGCTTTGATCATATCAGCGCTAACTACTCTCTCTGTTTATTTTTATAATCTAGCTAGGCTGGTCGGTCGTGTGGAGTACTTGAATGCATCTGCCTTTATTTCACCATGACATCAGCACACAGGTAAACAAATAATTATGTGACACAATTTGTAAGTTTAGGGGTGTACTATATTAAGTTTAGGCCAGGGTCACTAATACTTCACGATATGTTTAACAAGCAATAAATGTAGTTTTGTAAAAAACACAACGATAGAAAGAAAATGACACATTGACACAGTTAGATCTGAATAACTACATCAGAAAGAAGCGCAACGAGTCCTTACAAAAAGATGGCTTTGAAGCGGTGCAAAGGTGACTATTATTAAGGTGCACACTGTGGTACGTTCGTTTTAGCGACTTATAATTTTTTAAATAAATAAATAAAATAGCTTATATTTTCACTATCTTTTATAAATAATTTAGTTTTTTTTGAAGCGGATCATCGATATTTATTTTGTTCATATCAGTATATATATGCTATGACAAAAATTATAGTCGCAAAGAACGTTAGCATGAATAATTTAATTTTATTTCCGTCGACTTGTTCAGGGGGTGATCGTTTCGGCTTTTTTCGGCTTCAGCTTTTTTTTCACTATTCACTACACTATCCACTAACTCAGCTACAGTGTTTTTTCAGCCAGCTACAGTGTTTTTTCAGCCAAAAGCCAAAAGCCATCGCTATTCCGATCACCCCCTCAGTCAATGAGGCGGTTGGTGAAAGGATAAGGAGTTTAGTCCCTTTGGTTTTATGACTTTGTCAGCATTAATCTATCCTTTTTTCACCAAATAATTAGCTTCATTCGGACCTAGTGCACAGCCACATTGCTGGCCACCTGATTGAGTACAAAAACAGAAGCATTAATGAAATTAACCCATTAATAGATAAAAAAAGATTTACAATGTCGATGTTGGTTGATCCGAATTATAACAATTCATATCAATTAGATATATATATATATATATATATTAATTGGAGTTATTATAGTTGTATAATATAAGAAATATAATTATATTTATAAATCATGAGCAACAGAAGTTGTATGATAAATATAACTTTCTTTTTAAATATAAACAAACTATTATAGAATCTTCTCACAAGATAGTTGTGATAATGTGCAGCTCTAAATTTCATCACTTGGAAGTCATTTTGGCTTATTTATCATGCAAAACATTAATTAAGTATGTTGTAGGCTGAAATTAGGATTGTTTGTGATATTTAGCATCCTTAGAAATTTTTCTACACATCTGTGATTTTAAACTCAAAGTCAACCTGAACCAGAGTAAGGACTTTTTGTACTTGAAAGAGAGGTAGAGTTAGGGAGAAAAGTGGAGAGGCTTTGTTGTCACTAAATTCATAAATTTGAGTGACAATATTGGAGATTTGGAGTCTTTCCACCTAATTGTTCTAACTCTTGTACTCATTTCATCTTTATAGTGAAAAATCGTCTTGCCATCGCATGTATTTTTTTTTGTTGTGAAGGGCTTCCATATAAATCTTAGTATCTCTCCTTGATTTAGTATTTTCTTTGCATATGTGAAAATTTGAGTTATCATCTAATTAAGTTGCACACCGGCTATCTCACCAACCGTGCAAAAGCTCGGCTCTCTTAAATCAGTCGGCAGCCACTAATAATGTAATTTTTTACATGGTATACAGTAACAAGATTTTGTAACAAAGTAATTCCCAAAGTTGCTGCAGGGACGCGGCAAGCACCAACTAGTTCTATAACATGGACCAGAACATGTGAATAGTCCGAGACATATTGAGCTAACCCGATGGTCATGCATCCATGTAATTCGATCCTAGAACAATTTTGGTGGAACCAAGTGTAGCTAGAGGCAAACATGAAACCGATGGATTCATGGCAAGTGACGTCACCGTCAGATCGTTATCACCCGTACGCGCGAGCTGCCGGTCGGTGTCGCATGTGCCTGCGTGGTGGTGCACCTCGGGAGGAATGGAAGATGCTGACGTCCACGTGGGCCCCCGTTGAAAACCCGACCTCCAGCGATCTGAAGTGGCAGCTAGCTAATACTAGGGAGCATGTCATGTCATATCAGTCGCTAGCAACACGGGATCATCTCGGCCCGAATTAATTAGGGCAATAATGCGATTGCAAATACACCCATCACTCGGTCTCGGAGCTGGATCACTTGTTTGTGTTACGAAATCTAAAAAAATTATAATATAGATAAATATTAAAATTATATCTAAGAGTTTATACTATAAATAGAAAGATTTTTATAATCTGAAAATAGATCTAAAATTAATAAAGACTACGTTCTGATATTCTCTCTCAATTGTGTCTCCTAGTGATTGATACACTGTATTCTTGGTGATTGATTGTGTGGATTGCATTGTTGTTTATCTATTCCTCAACCATTTCCCAAGAAGGTGTCGCACGACAACATGCTCGTCGGAGTCACGTATGACTTCGGTTCTCTTGTCGTCCAGAGAGTGGAGTGCTTAAGGACCACACAAAGAACCGAGAGGCGAGCTGAGGAAAAGATGGTATGGTCGGGGGGGTTATAGGCATGGAAAGGTAAAGGCGGAGTGGCTGAAGCCCGTCGTAGAGTGCGAGGCGAAAATGAGGACAAGGGGGGAGTTGGACGTCGTGTCTGAGGCAATGGTTGGCAGTGGTTTGGCAACAGCAGAGAAAATCCGCGAGCGTGGTCATCCAAAACTAGGTACAGCTTGGCCACGACCACGGCCGAGCTGGTGCTTGCGTGCGCGAGGTGGACAACGACTCTTGCAGTTGGGCCCCTTGTGGCAGCGAGAGGGAGAGGAAAAGAGGTGCACTGAGGGGGCTTCCGACTATGCTTTCGTCAACCACGTAGCTTCGACTATGCTACATCGACCACGTCGGTTCGACTGTGTTCTATCGACCACGTTGTTCGACTGCGTTTCGTCGACCATGATCAGTTCGACTTCTTCTTGTTTATATTTTATCTACTTTTGATTTTTCAAATTGCTTCAAGAAATTCCAGTAAAAGCCAAAAATACCAAAATGCATTTAAAAAGTTTAAAATTTCCCTCATTTTTTTATATGCCCTAAAATCTAGGATTTCACACCTTAAGGGGTTTAAACTATAAATAGAGAGACCTTTGTAATATAAAAATAAATATAAAATTAATAAAGACTATATTTTGATGTTCTCTTTTATTATGTCTTCTGGTGATTGATTTATTTTGTTCCTAGTGATTGATTATATGGATTGTGTTAATGTTTATCTATTCCTTGATGATTTCTCAACAGTTTGGGTATCCCCATCACCTGTCCTGATAAATTAAACTTCTTGTCGTTTCATCAACCACCCCATCACCCCATTGACCGAACAAGTCAACGGAAACAAAATAATTTATTCATGTTAACTTTCTTTTCGACTATGATTTTTCGTTGATACAAGTGAACGGAATTTCGATGATCTGCTTTTTAAAAAAAAAACTAAACCATTTTAAAAAAAGATAGTGAAATTATAAACATCCCACTTGTTTATTTGAAAGAAATCATAAATCATAAACTATAAGTTAAAAAGAAGGTAGCACTATATGCACCTTAATAATAAATGCCTTTGCAGTGATTCAAAGCCATCTTTTTGTAAGGACTCGCTGCTACTTTCTGATGCAGTTGTTTAGATCTAACTGTGTCAATGTGTTGTTCTCTTTATATCGTTGTCTTTCATACAATCATTTTTTATTGATTCCAGCTACAACGGCACATATCAATTATACATATATTAATTAGAGCTATAATATATAAAAAATATAACTATATTTGTAAATCATAATTATCGGAGTTGTATGATAAATATAACTCTATTTTTAAATATAAATATATGTATTATAATATATATCCGTAAGATAGTGGACCTGCGTCTTTGCAGCAGGCACGGACTCGGAACAACTCCACATAAAACCAATCAATCTGCACAATATTCGATCGGAGCTCTGAACAATCTAGCCTGGTAGCAGCACCCAGCTACACACCCACGGATGGCAGATCTCTCTGTTAGTCCTAGCTACGGGCAGGTCCAACCGGCTGATCCAACGGCGGTACTGATTCCGGTTGAAGAGGAGTTGTTGAAGAAAGCAGCAGAAAAGCTTGATGCTGATATCTCCAAGATTGAAACCAAGATCCATAGGTTCCCTGAAAGACTACGCTGTCTTAGCAAACACGGCAGCTACATCGTCCCTAGCGTCGTGGCTATCGGCCCTTACCACCGTCGCTTACCCCAACTACAGAAGACGGAGGAAGTCAAGAATGCCGCGGCATACCACTTCTGCATAGACTCGGGCCACTCTGCTGAGGAGGTCTACGAGAAGATCCTCTCCGTCTCAGGGGTTGCCCGCAGCTGCTACGACTACGACGACCGCGACGAAGCGATGGGAGGTATGGGCGATGCTGATTTTGCGGCTATGATGTTCCGCGATGGCTGTTTCTTGCTGCAGTATATTATTTTTGACACCGATGGCGATGTTGCTCCGTCGTTGCGAAGTTGGTTTCTCTCCAACACAACTGGCCTCTGGAGGGACACCATGCTGCTAGAGAACCAGCTCCCATGGGTGGTGCTCGACGCCCTCATGACCTTCAGCTCCGTGCCCGTGGGTCAGTTCATTGCTAACAGGGGAGCGAGTTTCGACGTCCGATTGGATGTTGGTGAAAAGGACAGTGTTCCTATAATTTTAAAGCATACGAAAAGGTAAGCAACATCTATATATCTCGTGTTTATTATGCTTTAAAAATTATGTAAATTAATATGGAGAAAAACATAGAATCATCCCCAGGTAAAAAACCTTTGATATTGAATTATGCAAGGGACAATCCACCGAATCTCCTTGGCCTCCTCCGTTTCTACCAATCTGAAAGCATGACTGGTGAAGGTGTACCTGACCACCCTCAAGGGATCAAGTCAGTGTGCTTCTGCCAATCGGAAAGCATGACGGGTGAAGGGCTGCCTGACGACCTCCCTCAAGGAATCACGTCAGTGTCACAATCTAGCAGTGCCATCGAGCTTGCAGAAATCGGCATCAAGCTGATCGCCAGCAAGACGACACGGTTTAATGACATTCGCATCAAGATATCAGGCCCCCTCTACGGCAAGCTCTCCCTGCCGCCATTGGTCATGGACGACGAAAATGCATGCTACCTCGTCAATATGGTGGCGCTCGAGGAGTGCACGTCCGATGATGCTGGCACTGTCACCTCATACATCTTCCTCCTCGCGATGCTCATGAATCGGGAGGAAGACGTCCACGTGCTGCGAGTAAAAAATATCCTGCACGGTAATTTCAGCGACCAGCAAACGCTCCACTTCTTCAAGGACCTTGTCAAGCAATCGGGCATCACCGAGCGCCACACCCTCCTCCTGGCACAGCTTGAGGCCTACAAGCGCAAGAGGTGGGTGTGGATCGCCGTACACAAGTTCGTCTATAACAACTTCAAAACCATCGTTACGGTGCTCTCCATCACCGGTGTTCTTGTGGGTATCTTCAAAGCACTCCTCTCCCTCAAACAACACCAGCGGTAAGCTTAGCTAGGTTCGTCGGAATCATCGCTACCTGATGTTTGTCGTCAAAGAGTTCTGTCATTCTTCGTTTGTATCATCATATTTAGCCCTTTACGTACGTCTAAATGCTCCAGGTTCCATATGTGTTTCTATATGTGATCCATTACCTAGTCTAGATCTGCAACCTACTTACGTACTTATGGTGTGATGTTTATTGTACCGCATGCGCAGAATTCCTTGTATAAGAATTCCGAATGTACTAAATGCTTGCTCCAAGAATTCTGTTGTACACTTGCACTGTGCCAATAGCTCTTGTCATATAAATGTATGAGATTCTTGTTTCCTCGCGTGCGTCCGTTGGTTCAATGGCACGCAAGTCTCGGAACGCCACTATCAGATTGGGGGCGGCATCATCCGCATGTGGTGAGCTACGGAGAAAGGATGCCCTTCACTTTTTTATCATGTAGGATAAAACTTTTTTTACACATATATCTTTCCAACACGTCTGTATGATCTCATTGGATAGCGTCATAGGTGAACCGTGGTAAATGAAGTGACCGACCCATTCTCTTTTATTGCCAATGCTTCTTTTCTCACCCTCTATTATGACCACAATTACTCTCACTACTCACAATTTTTCCTATCGCTCTCCTTCCCCATGTGGCCTGGACGAACTCACGTAGTGGGCTTCGTGGTCACAGAATCAGAAACTCCTATATTTCTTGTTCTTCTCATACTATCCTAGCCGCACGCTGGGCCAAGAGGCCCATATGTTCTCTTCTATTTTTTTTAATTTATTTAAAATTCAGACTCATCGAGGACCTTATATCTTTGGCAGCCAATGCAAAATTTATTTGAAATTCAGATTCATCAAGGACCTTGTATTTGAATTGCAAATAGTATGACAAGGTACAAGATTAAGAATATTAAGAAAAAGAAATGAAAGAAGACATTTAATCCAGATGTACTATAGCAGTGGAAAATTTTGTCAGTGGAGAAGAAAATTGATGCTTGCCAGCATCCGGCCAGCTATCTATCTATTACATTATTAAAATAATAAAAAAAATTATCATGTTCGTATTTAAAAGGTAAAAATTACCACGTTAATCGATAAAAAAAAGATAAATCCACACCATTGATTTTATGCAAGTAATTTTTGCAAGAATATGCTAATTGTAACTGTGATTGGGTGGGCTTGTTTGTCCTTTTGCTTATACCTCATGTCATTTGCTACAGTAGCTCGCGTGGTGGTGCACCTCGGGAGGAATGGAAGATGCCTGACGTCCACGTGGACGCGCGTTGAAAACCTCGCCTCGAGCGATCTGAAGTGGCAGCTAGCTACTGCTAGGGAGCATGCCATTTCAGCGCGCGAGCCGAGCCGAGCTCTCTTCGTACGGTCCACAAGGTGAGGTAGATCAATCTCGGCCCGAATTAATTAGGGACACGAGGTGATGCGAATTGCAGACAAAGCCATCAATCGGTCTCGGGGTAGCTGTCCTGTGCATGTGCACCGCACACCCTTGGTCCGCTTGTTTGGGCATCCCCATGCACCTCTCCTGACAAATTAAACTTTTTTGGCGTGTCCTTTCATCAACCATCGTACCGGGCTGGATTTTGGAGGCGCTGAAATCAGAAGTAAAAACTGAAAAAAAAGTTGAAATAAGTAGGGTCTTTCCTCTATCTATTTCTTATCGGTCATGGTATTCTAATCTTGTTGATGCAAATGATACAAAATGTTTTTGTTTATTTCTCAACTGCTTTGTTCATCCTAATAATAAACGCCTTTGCAGTGATGCAAACCATCTTTTTTAAGGACTTACTGCTTCTAACCGTGTCAATGGTTGCATGGCTTTTTGAAGCGATTTTTTTACTTATTTTGTTCTAAGGATAAAATAATTGTCACGGACGTATCTCATATCTTATTTCTCTCGCTCCTGCCTCCCTCACACATACATATCTCCTCTATTTTTTTTGCACCATTTACTTCATTCTTCTAAAAACTATTTCTTTTAACTGCTACTATTTATTTTCACAAAAAACTATTAGCTGTAACAAAAAGTCATTAACATAATCCAATTCGAACACCCAAGTGTGTCATTCTCTTTATTTCGTTGTTTTTAAGAAAAAAAACTGCATTTACGGACCGTTAAACATGCTTTTTAAACATGTTGTGAAGTATTAATGACCCCTAAATACAGTACGTCCCTAAACTTACAAATTGTAGGCAGATGTATTCAAGTACACACAAGACCAACCAGCCTAGCTAGATTATAAAAATAAACGGAGAGTACTTAGTGCACCACATTTGGTTTTATGACTTTGTCAGCATTAATCTATCCCTTATTTTATCAAATACTTCATTTCATTCGCACCTAGTGCACGGCCAAGGCCCGATGATTTAGGCTTAAGTTTCTAGCTTATTATTTATTATTCATAATTTTTATTTTTTTGATTTTTCAGTATTTTTTGAGCTTTTTTATCAGTTCTTTTTTTCATATGCGTTTGCCTGAATCATATTCAACTTGAAGTGCCTGGTGGGATTGATAACATAAAAAGGATGGAATAAACCACAAACACGAAATTTCACCTGCTTTGATAAAGTTGATTTTGTCACTCCAAGAAAATCTACAGAAAAGATTAGATGGAGAGGATTGTCGATCAGATCTCTTTTGATTTGGTTCACCATAGCAGGGATGATGGAGCTCTTCCTCATAAGCCATAACTTTTCGAAGATGCACAAATGCACCTAAAGCAAACATCAAGGCTGGAAATTCAGCTCATGAGGCTGAAAATATATCTCACAATTCACAATTCACAAATAAACATGACTAAAATTAAGTTTATGTGAGCTCTTGAAAAAATGCGCTTATTCCCTCTTTAACTCTAGTTATTAGAGTATCGTACGGAATATCTACAGACTTGCCTGTACCAAAGGTCAAAACTGCCTCTGCTATTGCACAATGGTACTTAAGGTACCTTGCAGGCAGATCATACACGCTGGTCATCTTTACCATACCAATTTGGCACCCACCCTGCAAAACAATGGCCAAAAAGCAAATGCCACTTCATAATCTTAACCAATTGAGAAAAATTCCCCCTCAAATTACAATGTCCGGTCCCAATTTCCAAAACCGTACCAAGGTGGCCCATTCCTCCATGAACCTTGAACTAGCTAAGACGTGTAGCTCAGGACTACTATGTGCCTCATCCAAGCTCTACACCAATCTAAAAATCACAAGCTTAGCACCATAATTGTAACATACTCCAATTCCCAACAAGAGAAAAGATGTGATTCGAAACCTCGTTGGTGGAGTTGACGACAACGTCGACCTCAAGGTTCCAAGGGTGGCCTTGCCAGAGGTAAATCTTGGAGTTGATCTCGTGGTCGACGGAGAAGCACGTGGAGCCGTCACGGCCACCAGCGGCAGCCCGCCGTCATCGCCGGTAGGGGGTTGGAGAAGGAGAGGAAAGCGGACACAGTGGGATTGGATCCGCCATCCTCGGTGGTGGCGGAGGAGGAAGACGACGAGTACAAGCGCTGGTCGGGGTCACTCTAGCGTGGCACCTGGTTGACAGCATCGCGGCCAGCATCGCATCTTTGTGCAAAATTATTAGGAAAAGGTTATCTTTGGTATTTGAATTGCACAAAGTATGACAAGGCACGAGATTAATAGGATTAAGAAAACGAAATGAAAGAAGACATTTAATCCAGATGTACTATAGCAGAGAAAATTTTTGTCAGTGGAGAAGAAAATTGATGCTTGCAAGCTTCCGGCAATCTATCTATTTATTATTAAAATGATAGAAAAAGAAGTGGCTTAAACAAGTAAACCTGTGTTCAAGTCCAGCCGGGAACTGCATCGAAGTACCAAGTCCCATCGGAGGCAGATGTCAAGACAACATGTATTCGATCAGCCAGAAGAATGATACGAACCAGAAACAAGTGTGTGGGATCAGACGCAGATTGAGTCGGGTTTCACTTGAGCAAGGAAAGAGCTTGGCTTCCATCTGGAACAAATAGTTCCATTCCAACACGCCGTATAGGAGACAAAGCCAAGCCAAAAACAAGGCGTAAGATTGGCAAACCCAAGTAAGTGAGCTCCGCAGAGTCGACCGGAACAGCCCGATTGGCCAACATGCTCCAAGGCGGCATCGACAGGCGCCTGGACAAGAATGACGTGCACCATGCTGCCGGCGATGAGGTCTGTCATGAGATCACATAGCACTGCACAGGAGCGATATCAACAATAGTCGCAGCAGCACCATGGCCGCTCCATCTACAACGAGGCATGAAGTCATGTACGCAACTAAGGGCAGCGCCCAGGCCGTGCAATTAGCATATGCATTATGTAAGGCACCAAAATAATGCATTGCGCAGCAGGAAGAAGAAAGAAGCAAAGAAAGCTGCGCGGCATGTTTGGTACATACAGTAAGCTGCGCGGCATGTAGGAAGAATAGGAGGAACAAGAGGCCATGCATGAAGAGCGCCATGTGTGTTGAAAGAACAAATCAACAGAATACCAATTAAGAAGAAGGACGCTGACTCGCTGAGGACGAGGAGGAAGAGAGGAACAGCAGATCGGCCAAGGTCACGACGTCGAGGGCGAGATACCGGTTGTTAGACCATGTGGTCAGATCTAGGATATTTTAGGTGATGAATAATTGATAACGTTAGTTATGATATTACTTACAGTGTGTTGCACGTGTGCGGATTGACGTTGGTCAAGTTCGGACGAACTTGTGCCGGAAAAATATTCTTTGGTCTTTGCATGTGCAGGTTAGGCATGGAGACGATCGTGGTCGATGACGAGGAGGACCAGAACTAGGATAGAGAGATCCGAGGACAGGCGGTAGAGAGAGTCACGAGATGGTCGAATTTATGCTTAGGCACGTGAGGATCATAGGTGGATGATGCGTATTGAAGCTACGGAGGTACGGTCCAGAGGCTACGACACATAGTAATTTTGGGGAGTCCAAAATTTAGTTGGAATTTGTGCTATTCAGTCATGTATGTAAAGATTATGTCGTATGCATGGTGTACGTACACAAATCAAATCTTATACGAGTAGGCATCCGAATCCGATTGTGAGATATGTTGGTTTTCGGATGTAGCTTCGGCTTGTGATCGACTCGGATGTGGTATGTAAAAAGGTATCAGGCGACTAGATAAAAGGCGTAGTAGCTTGCGCCTGTTGCATTGGGGAGCGAACGTGAGGGAACTTGATAATATGATGTGTGTTGCGGCTGGTTTGCAGGAGCCGTAGCTTTTGAAGAAAATTCATGTCCTGTGCTTGTGGCTGATTTGTTCGGTTCCGGCGAGTTCTTTCGGAAGAAAAAGAGATTTGCGGCGAGCGCTCAAGTGAAGAAAAGGCAAGGCAGCCGTGATGTTTTAGATCAAACGAAAAAGGTACGTGGCTGCTATTTGTGCTTGTAAGTTTTGATAAATAAACATTTTAGCTGCTGTTATTTTGGATGATGGGCTGTAAGAAACAAAACGAGAGTGCAACTAGATAAGAAAAGAAGACTTTTTGGAAGAAACTAGAAAGAGCTACACGTGGTTGGTTTGCATGCATATACACGTAACGTGATTTTTTTAAAGTGATCCATGCATGTGTGTTTTGGTCAAGACTTAACGATCAATCTATGTATATGTATTGCCGTGACTTTTGTTTAAAGCAGACAACGCAGAAAGGCCACTAGAAAAGTTGCGTGCATGTATGAAGATTAGTGATTACTAGAAAGGTACTTGCATGCATATTGTAATTAGCAAAAGGTAATTACGTAGCTGGCCGCATGCAGGTTTATTGGTGACCAGATGATAGCTATTAAACAATGGTTGATTAAGTTGCATGGTTGTTAATCTGCATGCATTATTTGTGCTAGTTTGGATTTGGTGATTTAGAGACCATAATTAGGTGAGAGGAAAGTTTGGTTGAATAATTTCTTACTGTTTTTGCTAAATTGTATAATTAGGGTTTAATTAATTTTCGTCCTATTTGCATCAGCGAGTTTGTTTATTTTATATCTCGAGTTCTAGATCTCTGTTTGACGTAATTATAATTGGGTTAGTTCAATAATTTTATCTACTTTATTCTGACAAAGTTTGAAGTCAATCAGAGTTACAATTTTTTATCGAGATCAGTTTTAGTAATGATACAATGTTCTGTCTAGATCTTTAAACGAGGTTTAAATAGGTTTTGTGTTTAGGGGTGGGTTTTAAAATTTATTTTTAGCTTTCGCAATCATTCACCCCTTCTAATTACCTATCTTAGTGTGAATCGATTCTACACCGGTGTCGCAGCGAATGGTTGGTGGATTGACAAGATCCAGCACAGATTATAGTGCGTCCGTGTCAAGATTAGGATGCGACTGGCTTGAAATTGGAGAGCCATGCATGCCAAGGGAGCAGAAAGAAGCAGCAGCATCCCAACAGCGAAGAATTGAAGACGTACCATGCATGCAGCCATGCAAACAGGAAAGGACATGGCTGAAAGAAAAGGAAGAAAGAACAAGAAGGCAGGGTATCAGTATCACGCATCGTGTGCTTGCATGGCAGACAACGTGCACGCGGGCATAGGTATGAAGCAATCCTAAGATTTAATATTTTAACTAAATCATATTTTTAAAGATTATAAGAGTATGTAATAATAATTACGGTGTAAGTTTTATCCACCTGTTACATGATTCCATACACTATATGCTATATTTGTTACTAGGATTGCATCCACCTATTATAATCACTGGGTTCCATCTATCTAGGAAAAATCAAAATCAAAGTTCCATCCACTCGTCATATTTTCCATCCCAATCACAAAAATTCTTTTATCAAATAGAAACTATCTTGAGTAAGTTCCCACATTCGTTCTCGACTGTGGGTACTGTTGTTCGAATAGTATTTATTTTACAAAAAATATGCATTTTACTTATAAAAAATATTCAACTGATTTTGTTTTTACTATCTCGAGTAAGTTCTAGTTCTTGTATCTTTGTAACGTGTATACACCCACCAAGAGATTTTCACCACCGTAAGGATCCTATTCACCCGCTCTAGAGACTCCTCTTGCGTCGCATATCAAAGATCTTCATCCGACACACCTGTGCATGTTCTCGAGCTCTCACCCGAGACTGACTTGCTCCTGACGTCCTTCTGCAGCAGTTGAATATCTCTTGGTCGTTGCTGCGTGGGAGGCCTCGAGCCAATGGTATATCAGTCTGACTGAGAGTGAGAGCTCGTCAGTCTGTCGGATATCAATCTGGCTGGGAGTCACTTGGTTCACTTGGTCAACGCCATCGCCATCGCCATCGTAGCTGAAATTTTTCTATTTTAATCTTTTTTTAAAAAAATATTCATATTTAGACTCCTGACAGTTTTAATTCGTTTTTGGACCCAAAGATCGGCGCCGTGGGACACGTCGCCGAGATAAAACGTCTCGGCGCCGTGGTCCATGGCGCCGAGGTCGCGTACCCGCTCCAGCGTGCCGGCCTGCGTGGCGCCGTGGTGGCACCACCTCGGCGCCGTGGGTCGTGGCGCCGACCTCGGCGCCGTGGGTCGTGGCGCCGAGCTCGGCGCCGTGGATCTTGGCGCCGAGATCCCTAGACCTAACCAGAGCAAAAATCCCTCCCGGCCCCAGACCCCGCCGCCCCCTACCCGACCGACCCGCCCACACTTCCCTCCCGGCCTCCCCCGCCGCCTCCCTCCCCCTCCCGGCCTCCCCCCGCCGCCCCCGCCACCTCCCGGCCTCCCCGCCCCTCCCGGACTCCCCTCCTCCCCCTCCCCCGCGCCCCCTCCCGGCCTCCCCGCCGCCTCCCTCCCCACTCGGCCTCCCCGCCGCCCCTCCGCCCACCCTCCCTCCCCACCCGGCCTCCCCGCCGCCCCTCCGCCCACCCTCCCTCCCCACCCGGCCTCCCCACCCCTCCCCTCCTGTCCCCCCCGCCGCCTCCCTCCCTCCCGGCCTCTCCCGCCGCCCTCCTCCCCTCCACCTCCCCTCCCGACCCCCTCCCCTCCCACGTAGGTAATCATTGATTCTCGGTTTCTCAATTCTTTATAACTGTAGGTAATCATTGATTCCTCTAGTTTGTTGTTTTATTCCTGCCGAGTGTATTGTTGCTAATAATTGTTTATTCAGTACATACAAAGGTTCAAGATATCAAGCTGCTATTGTTTTCATTCTTGGATTCTGGATGTTGGAACATGCCGTGGGGGGTAAATGGGGCTACTAGGGTTTGCTTAAGGAACTGCAAATCCTGACCTGTGGTTCCTTGCATGATGCTTTATGATTTAGTGTTATGTTGATGTGTACCATCGTCCTGCTCTTTTGAGATAATTGCTGTATGGGGCTCGGCCTAGTTCACAGTAATTGGTGTAAATAAAATAAAAAACAGTTCTGTTATTGTAACCATCGGCTGCCTCCGTTGCAAGCATCGTTTACGTGTAGTTGTGTCAATGCATTTTCTGTTTTGCATGTTCTCCATGTGTGCACTTATGGTGAGGTAGTTCAAATGACATGTTAGAGCATAGGAATATAGAAATGTTAACGTGTCTGATGAAATATTTTAAAAAATAATATTAATGGCAACATGCATTATTATGATATTGGAAATAAAAGTATCATTTTGTAAGCATATAGTTAGGTTACGCTGTGCCTGTAAGCATGTAGTCTTCAAAGAAGACATGCCAGAGCAAGGTACGAGATGCTTGCTTTCATAATGCTACATTGCTACTTGATCAATACCCTTACTATTTCTGCCATTTAAAAAAAATGAATATAACATATGATGTTTTCATTGCTTCAAGAAAACAGTGTGTGTTTACTTCCCTGCCATGAGCCCATGACACATGACATCTGTGTTGGCTATCTTGCTATATCTCTCCATACTTCATATGTTCATTGCATTATAACTTAGTCAAGACTGAAGCAGAAATCTTTCAATCAAACAATGGTTATTAGTTATATATTTTAGTAAGTTTCTAGCTGTGTTGTTTCCAATAAGGATTATATTTACACTGAAAGTATTGTTTACAACTTGAGTTCAGTGTGCTGCGTCCTGTAAAGCATACTTCTTGTGATGGTTTTGGATAAATTAGGTAACTTGCTATTGCCAACCATAACTTCTCAATGGTGGACAACTGTTTCATAGTATGGTTTTGTTACTGATGGTATTTCAACATGTTACTGATGGTATTTCAACATATTTTATGTATGAAGTAGATGGACAACCTAGTGACCCTATATCATGGAGGCAGTGTGACAAGTGATGATTATGGAAATGTTCGATTTGTTGAAATGCAGTGTGGCACGCAGACGCCGCCGCGAGCCTAGCCGTTACACTCCAGGCAGCGATGCACTTGGTAAGGGTAAGGCTAGGAGGCAGTGACGGGTTTTGTAACGAGCTACTTGTTGTACATACGAGTATATGTTATATTCATGTGTTATTTGTGCTTACAGTGGCTCCTAAATTTCTGACTAACACGATATAATATATTCGGAATGCTTTTTTGTAATTGAGATGTTGTAACGTCGCATGGTTTCGTGCAATCATTTATGCAATTGTTGTGTTCGTACTGTCATGCGCTTGTGAAATTATTTTAACTACAATAAAGGCATCATTTTAATATGACAAGTACTTTCATTGCATTACATGCACATACATGAACTCTCCAGCAGTAGACGACACGATAACAACAAACACATGGTACAACATAGCATAAAACATTAGCAACATAGGCGAGATCAACCATACACCTCGTTGCCTACATACCAAACGAGCCTCGTGGCACCCACATGGAGTATTGCTGAGGTGGACGCCTCGGACGTGGCTGGCCGTCGTTGTAGTGGCACGCACATATGCAGCTAGGGTTCGCGCAGCAACATCCGGGATCGTACGAGCTTCCTATGTTCACGACCTCCTCGTTCCCCCTCTCGCGTTGCATCTGCTGGCGGAGGTCGTTGTTCTCCTCGTTGAGAGTCTCGATTCGCTCCTCCAACTCAAATATTCGCTCCCATAATGTATTCACGTACATGGCAACATACCCTTCATGAGGCGGATCGATCCAGCGTGAGAAGTCGCATTTCGCCATCTGCGGGAAAGAACGGTTAACAATGAGGATCCTTAAGTAGTAATGACAAATATACTATTAGCAATTTCTACCCCTGAGTGTGGGCATCGGAAGAAACGTCGCCCGCCATCGACTGGGCCATCCAAGACACCACGACCGCGTCCTCATTGTGTCTCAGTATTTTCGCCATGCGAGTTGAGCACGCTGCTGGTATCGGCGATCGTGAATCGAAGTTCTCCCTCCTTTCCAAGGGAAGATCTTCCTTCGGGGACCCAACTCCGACTGGACCCTCGACTTCCGACATGGTATGTTTCTGCACGACGGAGAAGGGGCTGGGGCTTCGTTCGATTTAAAGAGTTCTCACGTAGGGGCGGGACCAAGAAAATGACGCACCGACACGTGTTACGACCTCCGGATAGTAACGGGGCCCCTCTTGTGCAGATGGAAAAGGCCCGAGGAGGTGTCATCATGTCATTCGCAGTGTCGGCAAGACTCGGCGACTTTGTGCGGCGAGGGTGACGAGTGGCCGCTTACGCAGAGACAAGGCGAGACAGGGCCGCTTTTATTACGAGACTATAGTCTCGAAAAGCCTACATAGAGCCATTTATTGCTTTTGGATGCCTTCATGACGCAGGTGACACGTGTTCACGACCTCGGATAGTAACGGGGCCCCTCATCGCACGCGGATGGAAAAGGCCCGAGGAGGTGTCATCATGTCATTACGCAGTGTCGGCTGAAGACTCGCGACTTTGTGCGGCGAGGGGACGAGTGGCACGCTTTACGCAGAGACAAGGCGAGACGGGCCGCTTTTATTACGAGACTAGTCTCTGAAAAGCCTACATAGAGCCATTTATTGCTTGCCGGATGCCTTCATGGCGCGGTGACACGTGTTCACGACCTCCGGATAATGCGGGGCCCCTCATCGTCCATGGACTATGCCTTCATGCCTCCATGGACTATGCCCATCGCACTGATAACTTTGCCTACATTAAGGCATCCTATGTCTTCCATACCGCATCTCCTCCTCAAGACATCTCAATACTACTACACAACAATGTCTTCCTGGAGGTCCGACCCATTTGGAGTGACGGAGTGGCATGAACGTCCGAAGTGCCATTGCGGCTTTCGGACGATGTTGTGCGTCTGGACGGATCGAGTACAACGAGCCAAATACGGCGTAGGTTTTTCAAGTGTCGGACACGGATGACGACTTCGTGGTAACGACGACAACTAAATCATTTGTTTCTGGTTATCGTTTTTCAACTTTATCCATGACATCTACCACGCCACACGTAGGCTTGCACGTTCATCGAATGGGTGGATCGGGTGTCGCCGGCATGGCCAGGTAACCGGGCAGTGCAGGTGGAAAACAAAGGACAATACTTTGTCAAGATGACTCAGGCTCGCGAGGTGGAACGACAGATGCGGCTTGAGCAAGAGCGCCGCGTGAGGTGGACCAAATCCGTCTGAAGGGCAAGGAGGATGAGCTGCAAAGGAGGCGGGAGCAGTTAAGTCTACGTGAAGCAGCCATCAAGCGTCAGGAGGAAGAGCTTCAAGCTCGTGAGGCAGCTCTCAAGACCAAGAGTGACAGGAAGAAGGATGTAGCGGAGCCATCTTCAGGGCGCGACAAAAAGGGGAAACAACCACGCTACACCCAGTAGACAAAATGTAATAGACCCAGCAAGTTATTTTCCCTAAGGCATGCATGTTAGGACTAGTGGTGGAATTCGAACATTAGCGATCTGAGTTCCATGGCAAAACAAAGATGCTCAACGAGATGGCCGCTAATGAAGTATCGATTCACATCAGTAAACCTTTACATCGAAGGCCTTGAATCTTGCCAGAAGCTAAAAGTCTTCACCAGGATGTCAATCAAATATGTGTTTTTATAAGTTTAAAATCTCAATGCATTAGATCATTGAGACCTGTAGCAAGAAACCAAAATCTTGAATGTGTATACAAAAATTAGTTCACGTGCGTCCGAACCATCCAAAGATCCCAAGGGGGATTTTTGCCCTTTTAGGTTTCAGCAGCTCGGCGCCAAGACCCACGGCGCCGACCTCGGCGCCACGACCCACGGCGCCGACCTCGGCGCCACGACCCACGGCGCCGAGGTCGGCGCCACGACCCACGGCGCCGAGGTGGTGCCACCACGGCGCCACGCATGCCGGCACGCTGGAGCGGGTACGCGAACTCGGCGCCGTGTCCCACGGCGCCGAGACGTTTTATCTCGGCGCCGTGTCCTACGGCGCCGACCTTTGAGTCCAAAAATGGAATTAAAACTGCCAAGGGTCTAAATGTGAATATTTTTCAAAAAAAAAGCTAAAATAGAAAAATTTCGGCCATCGCAGCTAGCGGCAGCGGGTGGTGGTGCGCAGGTGCCCTCGTACGTGGTGATCAGGATGGACGCACCGTTGCACCTGTTGTATAAAAAGTTAGACCAATCGATCAACCTCTCTGATACGGTACTTTTGATCAAGAACTTAATTAGTCAATATTTCTCCGCACTAGGAACTTGATTAATTGCTTCACCAACTTGTTTTAAGACACCTGCTTATGTAGCATTGCTTAAGACTGACACATCAATATTTCTCCGTTGAGGTTTTTGGATACCTTGGAAATTCTATCTGTTCGTATGAGTATGAAATTATACATGGATAAGATTGCCTTATACACAACACACCGACTGTATTGCAATAGTAAAGGCGACCTTTTGTCAACTTAGATTGCCATGAGCTTTGCTCATGCATTTAGAAAATTGTGAATTCTATGCATTTAGTAAATTGTGAATTCTATGTATTATACATAAGTTTATGTTATTCTGTACTTTTTTATAAATAACTCAAAAACCATAAATAAATTAGAGCGGGCCCGAACGGCTTTCATTCCTACTGACTTGCGAGCATGGTGTAAAAAAAATGTAAAAATAGAAAAAACATATTAGCCTATCACGGAAAAAAGAAAAGGCAAAAAAGCCTAAAAAATCTAAAAAAACAAAAAAAGACGAAATTACTGAATAATGAAAAAAAAGCAGAAGCCAGAAACAAAAGCTGACTTTAAGCCGTTTTGAGCGGTGCCTTTAATCCTTATCCTACATTTCTTGAAGCAATCATCTGGTTTGGGTGGCTGATTACCTTTGATGTTAAGCATCCTTTCCTTGATTACCTTTGGGTGGCTGATTACCTTTGATCTTAAGCACCCTTTCCTTAAAAAATACATCATTTAAAAACTAGTTACTGTAAACAGTACAAGTATAAGTCAACTTTAAGCCTAAAAGAATCCACCCTGTTGCACCCATACGAATAGATGGAACATGGTAAATCTGGGAATCTAACAATAAAGAGATGTGGTGCTTTCGAGATAAGTAGTACACAGTGTGTATTAGATAGTGAGTTGTGCAAATGTTAATATGTAATGTATAGCAGCAATATAGCAGACATAGCACATTGGCTGTATTCTTAACAGGCTTGAAAATCATATTCATGAATGATTGAAAAATAATGGACTACCACATAAGAAAAGTTGAATGTTTTATATAGCAGCAATCTAGCTGACAACACATCATCATACGTATAATCAAAATGGGGGGGGGATTCCTGCCCACATGTTAGAACAAAGAACTATTTGGATTGTCAAAATCATGTAGCTGTTTTTTCGTTTTACAGAAAATAGTGAAGATTTGACGAGGATAGAATAATCCTTAAATTATTACGTCACTATATACTTTCTATATACCCCTTATTAGTAAAGGAGAAATTCATTTAGTAGTCGTAACCTCTTCTACGATCATCTCATAGTCGTATGTTGTCTTATGACTACCTGGTCACAAATCTTCCATGACCATCTCATAGCCGTAAGTTCTTCTGCGAGCATAAGATAGTCCTAACAGTTAGGACGTGTGTTTATACCTAATAACTACATGATCTCTATCTGACAACAACCATCTGTAACACCCTAGAATACAAACCGGCTTAAGCCTAACCCCATTATGAATAAGCCACGCACACGTAACAACTTGCTTACACTTTCGTCCTCGCTTCGCGCAAAACGGTTAACCAAAGCTTATTACCAATGGTGCATATGTGTTTATATGTTAGTACTTCTTATGTTAAGCTAGCCATATGAAACTAATCTACATCTTTATGTGCACACACATATGAACCATCATGCGTATCATCAATGAACCGATTGTTGCCGCTATTGCTTATGGTGTTGACAAGAAGGCTAGCAGCATTGGTGAGAAGAATGTTCTCATCTTTGGCCTTGGAGGCGGTAACTTTGATGTCTTTCTTCTCACTATTGAGGACGATATCTTTGAGGCCACAGCTGGTGACACTCACCTTGGTGGTGAGGACTTTGACAATCGGATGGTCAACCACTTTGTCTAGGAGTTCAAGAGAAAGAACAAGAAGGATATCACTGGCAACCCCAGGGCTCTCCGGAGGCTGAGGACAGCTTGCGAGAGGCCGAAGAGGACCCTCTCCTCCACTGCCCAGACCACCATTGAGATTGACTCGCTGTATGAGGGCTTTGACTTCTACTCAACCATCACCCGAGCCAGGTTCTAGGAGGAGCTCAACATGGATCTCTTCAGGAAGTGTATGGAGCCTGTGGAGAAGTGCCTGAGGGATGCCAAGATGGACAAGAGCTCTGTTCATGATGTTGTCCTTGTTGGTGGCTCCACTAGGATTCCAAGGGTGCAGCAGCTTCTCTTCAATGGGAAGGAGCGCTTTGCAAGAACATCAACCGGATGAGGTCATGTTGCCTCACGAGCTGCAGATCCAGTGCCATCTTGAGCGGAGAGGGTAACGAGAAGGTCCAGACCTCCTCTGTTGAATGTCACCCCCTTTCTCTTGGTTTGGAGACTGCAGGAGGTGCCATGACTGTCTTGATCCCGGAAAACCACCATCCCCACCAAGGAGGAGCAGGTCTTCTTCTCCACCTACTCCGATAACCACCGTGTCCTCATCCAGTCTACAAGGGTGAGAGGACCAGGACCGCGTCAACAACCTCGCTTGGCAAGTTTTGAGCTGTCCACCTGCCCCAGGGGTGTTCCTCAGATCACCGTTTGCTTCGACATTGATGCGAATGGTATCCTGAGCGTCTTTGCTGAGGACAAGACCACCGGGCCGTAGAACAAGATCACCGCCAACGACAAGGAGGAGATCGAGAAGATGGTCCAGGACGCTGAGAGGTACAAGTCTGAGGACGAGGAGCACAAGAAGGTGGAGGCGAAGAACTCGTTGGAGAACTACGCCTAAACATGCGCAACACCATTTATTGAATCCACGGGTTGCAGTACTCCAAAGTACTAATAGCTGTGCGCTGGAAGTTGGCAACATTATGCGGTCTGAACTCTGGGCTGATGAATTAGTTTTTACGCATGCTTTTGTCGTCTGCAATTCAGTTCCTGCTTCTGCTGGTGCTTTGTCTTGCATGCTTTCGATTACATCGATACACGCGTATGCGGAGGTCTGTGTTCTTTGTGTACTGTTTGGATGGTCGGTTGTCCATGGAAAATCTTGTTGTAATATATGTGGTATAAGTATATATGTGGATATAATTCTAGCATAATTAGAGAAAATCAATTGATATATCAAGATGTATATAAATGATATAAATTGCATATATTTATGTAATTCTATCATATCATTTGTAACAAGGCACATATTCAACAAAAGCGTAATTAAAGAATACTTTCAGTAGTATATGAATGACATAAATTGTATATAAATATGTAATTCTATCATGTCATAACCAAGTATGAACAATACTGCCGAAAAGATTATGCTAAACATTTGCATGAAGCAACAATAAACTAGAATAAAGCTCAAGTTTTGAGTTTAAGGCTATTAGAGCAGAGTTGTTCCAGATTTTTGATCTTACCCTCTCATATTATATCATTTACTTTTCAATTAAAATGATGATTAAATTCAGATTATGAGCCATAGAATTTGAAAGGGAAAGCTTAGCTATTTTTAAAGCAAATTAGTAAGAAATATAGTAAGTACCGAGTAGGATTTTTACACCATTGTTTTAGTTCCGACTGTCTTGCTGGTCTAGCCAACCTGCACGATCCTGCAAAAAGAATACTATTAACTTTGAACAATAATTACTTTTAAACAGTAATTTTGAACAGTATAACAAATTATAGCAAATTTCATTACATCTGAATATCTAATTACAGCTAATTTTTCATTACTTCTTGTTTTAGTTACTTCTTGGCCTTTTGTTTTAGTTTTCATTACTTCTTGTTTTAGTTGGTATCAGCAAAATCTAGGGCTCATAATCTGAATTTGATTATCATTTTAATTGAAGAGTAAATGATATAGCATGAGAGGGCTAAGATCAAAAATCTTGAGCAACTCTGCTCTGAGAGCCTTAAACTTAAAACTTGAGCTTTATGCCAGTTTATTATTTTGTTGCTTCATACAAATGTTTAGCATGGTCTTTTCGGCAGTATTGTTTATACTTGGTTATGACATGTTAGAATTACATATTTATATACAATTTATGTCATTCATATACTGTTGAAAATATTCTTTAATTAAGCTTTTGTTGAATATGTGCCTTGTTACAAATGATATGATAGAATTACATAAATATGTGCAATTTATATAACAAGATTCTTTAGTATTGTTGCGCATGCTATACAAATGATATGGTACTTTACTTGTCACAAGGAGAAAGGAGGATGAAAGAGATAGAGAGTTTAATTTTACCGATGCCTCATGGGGAGGAGACGATCTCCTTTTATCTTTACTACTTTAAAAGAAGGAGTTGGTGGTTGATGAGTCCTCTCCCATATCTCTTCTCAGCCATTTGATCTGAACAATAAAATCTTAACCGCCCCTTTTCTCTCCCCCCTCTCTCTCCCCCTCTCTCTCTCTCTCGCGATCTAACTGCTAAAGTTTTTCCGTTGCAACGCACGGGCACATGACTAGTAGCTGAAAGGAGGAGGGGTTGCGAGGCTCGGCGCGGTGGCCTCCAAAGGCGGGGGCTGAAGCCCCGTGCCTACCGCCCGTGACGCCGCACCTTCTGCCTCTGTAGACATCGTCGTTGCCTCAAACAGATCTGAGCGACCGAGTTACGGGAGACGACCTTCGTCTCCTTCCTTATCCGTTCGAGTTGGCCCACCGACAGGCGGGCACTGCATCCTTCCTCTCTTCTTTCTTTTTTCATTTTCTTCTTTAATTATGAAATTACAAAAATGCTCCTAGATTTTCTACAAATCTTACCAGGAAGGTAAGATGGAAAATGCATGCAGGAAAAAGCTACACTGTTATCTCGTATCATCAAACTGGTTGCATACCCGGAGAACCAGAGGCTGCACAGATGTCATGCAAGCCAAGAAAAAGAAAACAAACCCAAGAAACAGAACGCCAGCCTTTACGGGCGGTTGGGTGGAAAGGCCCATTGGCCCCCCATCCCAAGATCTTTCTCCCAAGCGCAAGTCTCCGGCGGCGACTGCGGCCCTGGCCAGGTAGCCGAGGAAGAGGAGGATGGCGGTGCTGTGGCCAGCGACGGGAAGCTCGTCGTCGTCGATGCTTGGTGAGTGCGTGTGTGCGGGTGAGGTTTTTCTTTCCTTTTTGGGATTTTGGACGATTTTGAGGTGATTCCGAGTTTAAGGTTGGGATTTAGTTTTTTTTTTTTTGGGGTTGGTGAGATTAATGGATGGATTAAAATGTAGATTTCTTATGTTATTTTGGGGTCTTAGATGGGATAAAAATGTGACAACTTTGGGGTAACTGTGATATTTAGCGAATCTCTTCTTTTCTTTTTTAGGTTTGCTCGCGCTTGCAAATTGTTTGGCATGGAAAGTAATAGATGTTTTCTCTTTGCGGTTTAATTGCTTCTGTGAGCAACGAGAGGAAACTGATCTATCCATGTTGAATCTAATTACCTTTTTAATCTGTAGTTTAGTGTGACAAAAAGGAAAATGGAAATAGGAGGGGGAAGAAGCAGGAAATATATGAACTCTGAAGAAGTCTAATCGGAGTCACAGGTTGGAGCATATGAAGTTACTCTTATAAAGGAAAATACAAGTGTCGAAACTTTGACCAGCCCATCTGTAAATTATGTAGTTTCACTCTGGCAGTTACCGTCTTTACCTTTGTCCGGTCACTGTATTGAAGCCCAGATGTCTATTAAGCTCGCTTAGAGCATCACCTGTCTAAAGGATATGTGGTTCTGAAGAAAATTGTTCTCCTTGGAGTGCTGTTCGTCAAGGAGTTTTGTAGGTTGTCTTTATGCAAGCAAATCCCAAATTTCTATAGAAGATAGATTTTTAGGGGGAGCAAGGGTGGTTCTGAAAAACAGAAGTGTCCAAACTTTGACCGGCTCATCTGCAAATTATGTAGTTTCACTCTGGTAGTTACCGCCTTCACCTCTGTCGGATCACCTGCAAGTGTATTGTAGCCCAGATGTTCATTAAGCTGGCTTGGAGAGTCACCTGTCTTCTCAAGACTTGAATAGTTGGTTCCTAAAGAAGAGTGGGTCATTTCCTTCTCTGGTTCTAAACGTTGCTCTCCTTGGAGGGTTGTTCGTCCAGGAGATTTTGTAGGTTGTCTTTTATGCAAGCAAATCACCAATTTCAACAGAAGACAAATTCTTTTTGGTAACAAGGGAAGGTACAGAACCTCATTTCCATTTTTATAATTCAACAAAGGGGAAATACAAGCAAAATACGCTCTTTATTGTTTCTCGGATCAATGGACTGCTTGGGGATTGGAGTATCTTAAAGAAAATCCATAGATTTTCTTATGATTCCTAATGTAGGCTACTAGCAGTGTTTTGTTAGGTGGATGCAGCCATTGCTTATAACTACAGGTAAAACTCGAACTTGTTTTTGATGGAAAAGGGTGTGAGAGTTTTTAGGCTTCTTGTTTTCTTTTTGTGTAGTTACAGTACCGCCTGCCTTACATTAGCATTGAGCCCAATAGCAAGGTTGCAACAAATCGCTGTGAAACTAAACATTCTTAAACCCACATGGCGGAACAAAGAACTATTTGGATTGTCAATCAGGTAGCTGTTTTTTCGTTTTACAGAAAACAGTGAAGATTTATTATGTTTTGTAATAAATCCGTTATGATTCCTGTTAATAAAATAACTCCATTATCAACAAACATTTTGACATTGCACATTGGAAAGAATATTATCTAATCTCCTCACCTAGTTGAATGTTCTGTAAGTGTTGTCCAGCCTTCTGTAATCTTAATATTCTTATCAGTCCTTGTATTATATTGAATAATTCTTGTTGCAATTCTGCTTGTCGTTTCCTCTTAGCACTTGCTTCTGTGTCCAATTCTCCAGCACCCAGTGCAGACAGTTTAAGACCAGAGCTTTGAAGGTGGAGGATCTTGAAAGTGCTGTTTCTGGGTTTCTGTGATAATCAGCCCTGAAAAGGTATCTCCACTGTGTAAAAACTTCATATCATCATGAACTTCACCACACTGGGTTTCTGTGATTATCAATCCTTAAAAGGCTTCTTTGTTCTCTTGCCTTTCTTGACTGGCATTATTTTATTTTGTCTAATTCTCAGCCGCGCCGTGGGTGTCTTGAGATATGTGAGGAAGGTGGTGAAGTGTTCGTATCACTTCTGGTAATCTTGTTATATATCTCTGGATTTCTGAATCATATAGTACAACTCAGTTAGCTATAACATTTTTTTCCTTTGAAAACTGGCTATAACCGAAAAACTTGGCTTTGATGACTCTTTGCAATCCTGTTTGATGATCGTTCTTAACAGAAAAAGCTTCTTAGTTATCACCATGATAAAAAAAGTGACAAAAATCAAATCGTGAGACTTTTTGTTGCTCCATACACTGAATGAAGCAGCATCGGCTAGCTTCCACCTGCATACATGAGATATCATATATTTGACCATGCATCTGGTGAAAACGTATTAAGTTTTTTTGGGGGGCATGTATAGTATAGTTACTGATTTGTCCAAATCATGCCACTGAATGAACCAGCAATTTCCTATAGAAAAGGGGGAGACATGAGTTGAAGCAATTTCATTTCAAGCCGAATATTGAACCTACCTCTCAATGCAATTTCATATTAAGGGTCTGTTCTTTTTGGCTGTGGCTGATGGCTTTTGGCTGCGGCTGATGGCTTTTTGGCTGTTTGCGACAGAGATTGTGAAAAGAGAGATACTCGCTTGCGATTTTTGATGGTACAGATATTAGTTTTTTAACATGTACTACAATTAACTTGTAGACCTCATCTTAAAAAAATACTCCGTTTAAAAGTTAGTTATTGTAGCAGAAGGCAAAAGCGACTTTTAGAAACCGCAAAAGAACAGGGTCTAAGTATCTTGGATGACATTTCATCTAGGGGCATCACTCTAGTAAGGTATGACGACTTGGAAGTCTTTTCATATACAAACAAACAGAAAATAAGCAGCTAGTGATGATTTAGATGTCGATCATTGGCGTGCCAACAAAAAGAAAATTGAAAAGCAGACCAATACACGTACGGAACTACCTTGGAAAGCGATACATGCATTGTTCCCTTTTTTACTATTCTGAATTGCAATGGTGAAATGAGGAGAAAAATAAAAGGAGTGGTTTTAGTTTGCCGTTTGCGTCACATGAGATACCTGGCAGCCTCGTGGTCAAGCATTTTTGGGTCTGTTTTTTTTTGCCTCTGAAATCGGTTTTTGATTTTTGTTATAATACTTAATTTTTAAACGAAATATTTTTTTAAGATAAAGTATATAGATTAATTGTAGTACACGTTAAAAGTCCAATATCTGTATCAGCTAAAATCACAAGCAAGTATCTTTATCTATAATCTTTGTTGTAAATAGCTAAAATTCAAAATTTTTAATAAAAATTCTAAACCACAGCCACAAGGAACATACGAGTAGAGAGCTGGACCAATCAGGGTTTCCTCGAGAGACGTGAGGGGGTTTATGGGCCGACGAGACACGTGCAACCATCCACCTGCATTACATCTATACCATTACCATGACCATGCATCTGGAGGAAACGTATAAATTTCTTCTACTTTTTTGGCATGCATGTATACTAAATCTACTGATTTGTCCAAATCATGCTACTGAATGAACCAGCAGCTTCCAACAGAGAAGGGAGAGACAAATGAGTGGGAGCACATTTACTACTATTTCATACTAGTACCATGAATGCTTATTCTTGGATGCATTTAAACTAGGGTCGTCACTTTCAGAAAAGCTCGTAGCTAACAGTTACCAGCTTCCTGTCTTCTTGATATTTGTACCATTTTTTATCCTCCATTTATCATAGATCAAAATCGCAAATCATAAATGATGAGAACTATCATATGCTAGCTGCGAAAAACTTGGAAAATAGCAAGACTTGCAGTACAAAGGGCTAGTTTAGTAATGTACCTATGAAGAAACTCTGCATGCATGATCTGGTTGTACACGTGGCAGTTGAAGTTATGAACTGAAGTAAGAAAAAGAATGACAAAGTTGCTGCTTAATTTTCCGCTTTTCCTTAATTTATATTCTCCCCTTTCTCAATTGTTTTTCTGCGTACGTTCTATTCCCCTTCATCCCCTGGAACAACACAGTCAAGAGAAATGAAAAGTTGGAAATATTTCTTTCAAGAACTAGAAGGAAAAGTAGGAAGTGTGTTTAGACTTTAGCATAGGGATGAAAGATGGAATCAACAAATGGAAATTAAGGAAGCAAATTAAATGAACAGAGCAAGCGAACAAATTAAGATGAAGCAGGTGTGCTAATTTACCTCCAGATATGGTAAATCAGGAAGAGCTGACAACAATATTTGTCTCCAATTTGTATGGAACTCTTGTGTACAACACATACCATTTCCTCTTCTTGTCTCCATCATCTGCATAGGCCTTGACATGCTGGATATGATTCAACCTTTCCCACTCTAGGTTAGATTCTCCTTCGGCTATGGAAGTGAGCATTGCTAGGCTGCAGTGTAGCTCCAAATGCCTTGGCTTTACATCTTGGAGGTATCCTGGGAGCATTTCCATGTCGTAATCCTCCAGCTCAAGCCTCTGGAGTGCAAGCATGCCCTCCAATACCTTCAGCTTTGGGCAGCCCCTGATGTCAAGCTTCTGCAATTTGGGGAGATTAGTGATCCTCTCGAGGTCGGGGTTCTTATACAGTTCAAGCTCAACGAGAGAAGTGAGGTTCTCCAAAGAGTTGAGGTGTTGCACATTGCGTACGCGTAACTCTTTCAAAGCCCTTGCATGGGAGACAAGGCCAGGAGGAACACGCCTCAACTTGCAACCAATGATAATAAGCTTCTCCAAGACAGGCATGGCTTGCACTTGCTCCTCCCACTCCCACTCCTTCCATTCCACCATTCCTACTAAGTTCATCTTGCATAGTCTCGGAAATGCAGCTGTGGCCTGGGATGAAGGGTGGTGATTATGGTGATGGCAGAGCTGTTGCAGGAATTTAGACCCAACACGCTCAATGGCTGGAGCGCGGTGGATTTGAAGGAGCTGCAAACAGGGGAGCCGACACAAGCCATCAGGGAGTTGGGTGCAACAGGCAAGGTCATCCATCATTATAATCCTCAAGCTATTGAGGGACACGGCTCTTGTCGACAACATCCATTTTGGGAGCCACTGACCAAAATATCCTTTGATGTAAAGATAATCTAAGCAACACGGAGGGCAGAGCTCATCAAACACCTCCTCAATTCGTTGCTGCTCTTCCTCAGAGACGTCTTCTTCCTCTTTGACCAACCCATCATCTCCCAATCTACTTGCGCAACATAAGATCAGATTGGTAAGATGCACCTTTTCACCAAGCCTAGCCTTTGTGGCGGACGAGGCATCAGATACATTCTCCATACCCTCTAACCCAAGAGCCCTGAGCTGGGAAAGTGGCCCCAACTCTTCCAAACTACACCAATCACCATCCTGAGCTTGAAACCCATGTAGTTCCCTCAAATTTGTTAGACCACAGAAACCCCTAGGCACATCTTTTACACTTGTGCCAGTAAGGCTTAGATACCTCAGCCGCCCTAGCTTTACAATGCCATCAGGAAGTTTCACCAAACTTTTACTACAACGAAGGCTAATGTACTGCAAGAACTTCATCTTGCTAATGTTCTCTGGTAGTCTAGATATATCGGTGGATCTTAGGGACATATACCTCAGGTGCTTGAGTTGGTACACAGATTCAACCAATGTAGCAACATTTGCAGACTCTATATGTAGAGTCCGTAGTCTCGAAAAAGTAATCAGCGAATCACTAGGCTTAATCTTCAACTGACCAATTGATATTAGTGTTCTTAGTGATTTCTGTGCATGCAAAAAGCTCCACTCAAATTCATCCGATTCCGATCCTTTGGTTTCTATAGACAATCGATGAAACATATGTGAATGGTGTTTACTGATAATATCAAGAGTTTCTCTGTTGTGAGCTACTAGTGCTTCATCTCTAGCCACATACTGAGCAAATGCGCGAACAACATCATGCATGTTGCAAAACCATTGATCAAAGTACTTCGTATCCGGCTCAATAAGGTTCCTCAATATTAACTCTTTATAGCACTCACTTCCTAATTCTTCTAATTCATTTGAGTTTGCATGAAGAAATCCTTCACTAATCCACATGCTAACAACTGTATCAACAAAGAAATTTGTGTTTTTAGGGAGAAGGGAGTAGTGCAGAAAGCACTGCTTCATATAAGGAGGCAAGTCTTCATAGCTCAAGTATATCGCGTAGTTTAGCTCTTGGGGCATTTCAGATACTGACCATATGGAATCATTTAGAACCTTCTCCCAATCACGTCGTTGCTTCTCCCTCTTACACAAGAGTCCTCCCATTACTTTGACAGCGAGTGGCAAACCACCGCATCTTGCTATAATTTGTAATCCAATGTCTTTTAGCATATCAACCTCAGGTTCATCCAGCTCACTTGAGACTACCTGCAAGTAGTTTAAATCAAGAGATTTAAGGAGCTGCCTAGGGAGCACTTGAGTGCTATTTTGTTAAAAGTATTCAAATTTTGAACCAATCAGCATCCAATGAATCTCATTTCTTTAAAATTCTAAATGAAAATGCAAAATTTGATTTGAAAGTTTGGAATCATTTGAATGTTTTTTGAATCAATTGAAAGTTTTTGAATCTAAATCATTTGAAAGTTTTCGAATTGAAAGTTGTTTGAACTAGTTGAAAGTTATTCAAATCATTTGAAAACTTTTGATTCAAAAGTTTTTTTAACTAATTGAAAGTTTTTTGAATCATTTGAAATTTTTTAACCAGTTGGAAGTTTCTGTGTCATTTGAAAAAATTTTGATTCAAAAGTTTTTTGAACCATTTTGAGCGCAAATCTTGATGAAGATCTGAAGATCAAAAAATTGAGTAGATCTTGCTAGTTACATGCAAGATAAATATTAGATTGGCCACTCAAACTGCAAGTAAATAGTACGGACCTGCTTCTTGAGCAATGACCAAGCATCGTCAGGCCCTAATGTGTCGATACGGTGGTAGGGCTCCCTGGATTTCATCCCTCGGGCGACCGTGTCATGTCTCGTGGTGATGAGGACTCGGCTGCCTTCAGCAACGGCATTGATCAATGGTATTTTGAGCACAACCTCCCACGCTTGCTCGCTCCAAACATCATCCATCACCAATAAGGTCTTGTGCTTGTTCAAGGCATTTGTAAGGGTTCGTTGAAGCGTGGCCTTTGCATCTCCAGAAACACGGTGGTTCCCCCCGGCTTCGGTGATGGCTCTCCTCAGCAGCTCAGCCTCGTTGTAGTCTTGGTTGACGCTCAGCCATATCTTCTTGTGGAACTCATGTTGGATGGTCTCGTTGTTGAAGACCTTCTGGGCGAGGGTGGTCTTGCCGATCCCGCCGACGCCCACAATAGCCAAGACCATCATTTTGTTGTTGTCTTCACGGCTGGTTTCCCCCTCAATTCTTGTCAGCATTTGCACTAGATTTCTTGTGTCTTCTTCGATCTTCTCCCCGACAACACCTGACCGGTCGAGCTCCCCTGACGTTTCGCGGCTGGCGGGACGAGAGGCACACGCCTTGCTGCTACGGTCTTGGTAGGAGCTGAGGTTGACAAAGCTGAAGGCAGCACTCCGCTCCTTGATGTCGTCCAGCGTCTGGTTGAGTGCCTTGATGCGGCTGCCGATGTCGTGTGCGAAGAGGGGATTCCGCAGGCAGAAGAGCAAAGGGTTGAAGCACCCTATGTCTGCTACGGCGGATGGACCACGCTCCATGGCCTTGAGCTGGCAGAGCTCGAGGATGTCAGTGGCGTCGTACATGGCGTCTTTGAGCTCCCTCACCCATCCCTGCACGCTCTGGTCAGTGACGCGCCTCCTCTCTGCATCGGCAAGGAAGTTCTTGAGGTCCCCTAGCTTGATGCCCATCTTGTCGATCTCGTCAGAGACACCGAGCAGCATGCCAACCTCTTCTCTCGCCATCTCGGTGAGCATGTTTTGGAGATAGGACGCGAAGGCATCCAGGACCACCGCCATTACTTCAGGTTTGCTCCTTGCCTTTTGCTACGACGAAGTCAATCCAAACATCATCTTTGTCATTAGTTTTGGCTAAAGATTTTACGTACCAATGCTGAAAAACGAAATACATGTCACCAAGGAAAGAACGAAACTAGCAGTCATTTTACCAGAAGCTATCCTCTTTATTACATTTCTTAGAAGAAAACACGAGCATTAATTGCTAACAACAAGACAAAGCTATACATGCATGAAAAACTGTAAATCCGGCCGCACAAAATTTTATCCATAAGAGCAAAGCTCGCAGATCGGAAATTTGGGGAGCTAGTGCTTACAAGATAGACAGAGAGGGAGCCAACATTAGGTACGGTACCTTGCCTTTGGTTGGAGAGATGGATGGGTCTTCACGACTTGCTCTAAAGAGCAACTAAATATTTGTGCATGCCTTGTTCAATGAGATACCAGTGGTGGTGATGGCAGTCTTCATCGTGTCTCCCCACATACCAAAGTGTCTCCCCATATATATTAGTATACTTGACTCGACTTGACTTGTGGGAAGAAACCAAGTGACCGAGGGCGACATATACCAAACTGTCTCCCCATATATATTAGTATATTGTGCACCTCTCTTATTTTTCCATTTAACACCATCTTGCCGTCCAAGAGAGAAACAAGGACATCTTACCAGAAGCGTGCACGGCCTGACTTTCCTGCCCTAGACGGCCTTGTTTTTCCTCCGCTTGCGCCACACGCGAAGTCGGCATGCACGTGAAGGAGATAAACCGAAGCAGCGTGATAACGCAGTTGTTTTTTTTTTCCGAGATCAAAGCGCTGTCGTTTTCTTCTATTATATTTTTTCTCTCACATCTAAAACTGATTATATGGATGCTCTTTATTTAGACCAAGTAACTATTTGAATTCCACTATAACTCTATGTATCCAGAAGAGATTATAAACCAACTCTAGTATCCATAATAAATATTTTCTAAATACGAAATAAACTCTCTAAAATATACAAACCCTACCAAAATAAGATTAATTATATCAGAGCGGTCCTGAGATGACTGAGCATTTAAAAGCGACAACTCCTGGAAGGATTAAGTATCTTTTTCACTAAAAAATAGCACCTAATTCGAGCAAGACACACTACCGGATTTTTCTTTTTGGCTGCAATTAGCATTTCCTAGGAATTGACAAGGTGGCCGCTTTCAGTCTCATCCACATATTCCTTGAGATCCACTCCGCGGGAGATATGAATCTCTCATCAAACATCTCTCGCCCTGCTCACCCTTGTCTTGTAAGACTTCTTAAAGTCTAATTCTAATGGAAGGCTGTTGTTCTCATTGTACCTCGCCGCCTTCCTCGTTATGGAATTTTGGGTATATACACTATTATTACAACCTGTAATGACATAAATGATCATATGTATGTTGTATTAGCAAAAATAGCGTTTTGGTCGTCTGGTGGCCGAGCGGCGAAGCGACGCGTGTGACCTGTCTCCCTGGCAGTGGGCGGCCAAGGGTCTGCCGCCCCGCCGTCAGACGATAGGTAATTAAGCCAGCTTAATTATATATTTTAATTCTTTACCTGCAGCAGGCCGAGGAGCATCGTACGTGGGAGAGAAGGAATGTGCCCCCTGAACAAAAATCAGCCACCTCTGCAAGTCCACAAGAACGCAACTTCAGTACTTGATTGCCAAAAACACTGTCGAGTTTAGCTAATTCAATACAAAATGGCGTGACGACAATGTAAGAAATCCATAAGTGCGCTCACGACAATAGAGAGAGAGCAAGAACCTTGGCCTGGATGCTACAATAGAACAATTAACAGCAAGAAATCCATAAGTGCGCTCATAGCAACCTAGCTGCAGGTAAACATAAATGCCGCTACAAATCTTCATTCCGCTCTTGTTTAGTACCACACCGACTATTCCAAGAGCAACAGACCAGCTCAAATACTCGCTCCACACCCACTCGCTCGCCGAGCCAGGTAGCGATGGCTTGTCACCCGAGCGGGGGCGCTTAAGGTGGTGCGGATGCCTGGTGCGGCGCGTTGTGCCTGGGCATGCGGTTGCATTCCGCGGCCCGCCCGTTCCAAGTTGCGTAGTGGGCTGGTGGCGCTTGGGCGTAGGTCCGGGCGTCGCAGCGCCTGAAGTGGCGGGGACCGCGTGAGGCTGGCTTCACAGAGCAGCGTATACCGCCCGCTTCCAACGGTGGGAGGATTACGGGCCGCTGCACCGCAGGCCCGCTTAGGCGCATGTGCCCTCTTTGGCAGACCACCATCCTTTTTGGTTCTTGAAAGAATATACAGAAGGCCCCCGAAGGCCCCCTCCATCCGAGCAGATCAGCGTGTAAGATCAAAATTTTCAAGCACTTGATTTCATTGTAGTAGACATCCATGCGAATCTTAAGCGTGCCTACAGTCCACTTGATCAGGATATGAATGTTTACAATGCCATCAGGATAAGAAAATTCAATTCAATTCCTTTCTTTGCTAAGGAATCATATGTTTGCAATCTCTGCAATCCACTTGATCAGAATCGTCCACTTGGTAAGGCCGATCAATTCAATTCCTTTCTTTGCTTTGTTCTTCTTTCTTTCTTGCTCTCTGTACAAGGGAGCTTATGTGTAGCAAGAAAAGAAAGAAACGCCTAGCTCGATCTGCCCAGAGCTAAGCCGTCCAAGAAGACTTTGTCATGCATATTTTGACATTTCCTGCACGTAATATTAATTCAGATTCAAAACAAAGCTTACAACGACGGTTCTGGCAATATCCCAAGGGAGCCTTTCCAGCTATACAAGCGCATGACAGTGTGTGTTATTTGCGTGACCAACGATATTTCCCCTCGATCTAATAGCATGTACTCTTTGAAAATGTTCGATCAGACCGGTTATTATTATTGCAGAACTTTGAAACGTTTCTGAGAAAGCCATCTTGCACTGGACTTATTCAAGTAGTGTCCTTTTTCATATTTATGACTCCCTAGATAGGCTGAAAGTATGAAACTGACGGATACGAAGACTACGACAACAACAACTTGGAAGTCTTTCGGACGCAAATAAACAGAAAAGAGGCAGCTAGCGATGACTTGGAAGTCCACTTTGGCGTGCGAAACAAAAAGAAAAATAACTGAACAGACAAGTTTGTAATTTAGCATCAGGCTTATTAGTAAATGTTACAAGAAAGGTTTCTTGTATGCAGTCTCGATAGTTACCATTTGTCGGTAATTTAACGTTGTGCTTCATATGTGCTCTGCTTGAAACAAACACTGTGCCTAAGAACCGTACAAATTATGTTGGATAGAAACGAGTGTCCAGAAGTTGACATGAATAATGAGCATTTGATTAGAGTTATGAATACCCAAGACTACATCAACTAACATAATGCACTCAATTTGTCTATAATTGTAATGTCATTGGCCTTATCAATTACAGCTCATACTTACAAAAATGACTAGTATAGCATGTAGCGTCACAGAGGAGGCTAAGAAAATGCAAATAAAGTACTTGTCTTCATAATACTTTGTTGCTACCACGAAAATACAAAATTCTCTATGTTTCTGTGTGCCATTAGTACAGATTACACTTGTTTTAGAAGGTATAAATGGATACTGAATAAAATCTTTTTTTATCTGAAAGCTACTTGCTTTGAGGCAAAAGAAATGGTAAGAAGGAACAAAGAAGGCCCATTTCTTGCCGGCTGGAAGTTGCTTTGAGGCAAAAGAAATGGTAAGATAGTGTTCTCTTATTAGGTCTTATATCTCAATTAACTTGGTTGTTGTAATCAGAAGAAGGGAAGAGAAGTCATCCACACATTTGTTACTTCAGCAGAAAGCAACCACACAGAGACGTAGAGATCGAACTCTATCCAGAATATCCTAAAGACTAATTCTGGACAGCCTATAGCATGGTGACACGCGACACCGTCGTCTTGTCCACTAGTTTGCCTCAATTCAGTCCTACAAATAGTGGCGCAGGAGTGGAGCCTTGGCTGTGCTCATCTTCTCAAAAAGCTCTTCTTCTCCCTACGGTCTCGAAGATGTCTTGCAGTTGTGGATCAGGCTGCAGCTGCGGCTCAAGCTGCAAGTGCGGGTATGTCAGCTTATTTAGTATTTCAGTAGCGGTGAGGAGTTTCTTGTGCTAATTAATTTGATTTTGCTGGTTGCAGAAAGATGTACCCTGACTTGGAAGAGAAGGGCAGCAGCAGCCAGGCCACCGTGGTCCTCGGCGTCGCGCCGGAGAAGGCGCAGGTTGAGAAGGCCGCCGAGTCCGGCGAGACCGGCCATGGCTGCAGCTGCGGCTCCAACTGCAAGTGCAACCCTTGCAACTGCTAGCAAGCTTGGTGAAGGCACGTCTACGATGTATCATCTCATCTGTGTGTGAGAGTGACTTACGAGTGAGTGGATAATAAGGAGACCATTTGGTTGGTGCTTAACCACCATGGCTCGAGCATGGTGTGGTTTGTTTTGTATGCTCTTGGTGCCGTTGTTGTGCTGCTGCAGCTTGCGAAACGGGCTAGTCTAGTACTACATATTGTCATCATATCCTACATGCCATGCAGGCGTCTGGTTTGGTCTTTTGAGTGAATTTACATGATCAAGTCACGCGTTTGCATCTAGTACTATACTTTGTTGCTACCACTATCATTTTTGCATTTTTTTTGGGTGCGCATCAGTCGTGAGGAACTTGATAGTTTTAAGTGTGGCATCTCTTAGCTGTTAACAAGTTATTTGTGGGTACCATGCACGCATACGCGCGTTCAATTTGATTGAAAGAAGCAACAAATACAAGGGGCCATCTAACCCCGTAATCCGCCAGGCAGCGGCACCTGGAGCTGTGTGGGCGGTGGCGCGGCGCTGAGCGGCATAATGGACTAGATTTTGTTCCTTTGGTTGTTGAGGAGGCGGCGAGTGGCATGGCGTCGTGGCGGTGGCTGGGGTTAGCCGCGCGGCGAGGAGGGTGAGCCTGAGAGATGGGGGGATTCTTTTTTCTTCCCAAAAGCGATGCCAGTGTTGGGAAACTTGGAACACTCAAAAGAAGTAATTAAGGAATGGGAGGAATGAACAAAAAAAAGCTTACTAAATTTTGAAGCTTACAAGCTTTGGAGCTACACACCCATACATACACATTATATCCTTCAGCTCACCCACACACGTAGAGAAAGGAAGAGGACTGCTGGTCCTTTTGTAGCCAAACATACCGAGTTACCGACTAAACCAACCGACTTGGTTGCAAATTATAACTAATATAGTTGGCAGACCGCTAGACTTGGTTAATCACGTCGTAGTCGTGCGCCAGAAGCGAGAGAGGAGTTGAAGAGACACGTCCTCTAGGTTGGTTCCTCCCTCACAGATCTGACCGGCGAACGCGGTAGAGGAGGAGGCGGCTGCATTCAATTCG
This sequence comes from Melocanna baccifera, assembly GCA_036346265.1. Lineage (NCBI taxonomy): Eukaryota > Viridiplantae > Streptophyta > Magnoliopsida > Poales > Poaceae > Melocanna > Melocanna baccifera. Next base: position 24,218 of record JAYEVJ010000185.1, on the reverse strand, counting down.
ATCACTTTTTTATTCACCTAATTGAATTGTGTAGCACAACCAGCAGCAGAGCACCGTTTCGCCGTCATGCACAAGTCCGAGACGCAATGTAAGACATATTCTTTATTTATCGAGACGGCTAACATGTTTTCATTTTATTACAAGCTGAATATTGGACCTACTTCTCAATGCGAGTTCGTGCTAGTACCATATTGATATTGTAGTTTATTCTTGGATGTATCACATCTAGAGGCATCACTTCTCGGCATCGCTCAATTTAACTTCTAGCTTTTATTTTTTTCACTATTCATTAATTTTATTTTTAGGCTTTTTTACATTTTCTTTTTTCTTGTATTCCTTTGCATTATTCATGATGCGTTAACATATTTTTTCTATTTTTAATTTTTTTAAATTTAATTATGCCAAATAAACCAATTCAACTATAGTAATAAAATAAGCCTGCTACAGTAAAAAAAATCATGAGCCAATACCATTCTAAACACCCCCTAGTAAGGTTTTCATATATCATAACTAGCAGTTATCAACTTTGTGTCCTTTTGACATTAGTATCATCTTTTTCATCCTTCATTTATCACATATCAAAATCAGGAATCATAATGAAGGAAATTGTGATGTGCTGTGACAAATTTTGAAATAACAAGACTTACAGTACAAGGGACTTACTAGTAGTATTAACATGAATTTAAAATACCTGTTAGTGGATGATCTGGTTGTAGACATGGCAGGGTGATTTCATGAACTGAAGAAAAGAGTGACAAAGTCTGCTACAGCAAAAGATTAACAGGAGTAAAATTCCAACAGCTATGAATCTCAAAGCCTATACACTTATAATGAAATCTCAAAAAAAAAAGATTGAGCAAACTAATCCTTAGAAGTCACGGGCAGTTTGACCATTGTACCCTGGGAGATCTGACCACTCAGGGCTAGTCTAACATCTCTCACGGGCAGTTTGCCATCTCGCTCAGCATAGAATAAAAAAATCAACACCATTTCAAAAACCACAACCACTCAACTTTTACATGCGGACTCCAAATAGTTTAAAACTTTGAACACACGAGACACTATCTAGGATGTTAGAAATCAGATCAAAACAAGAAACACGAGGTTCTTGAAATTAGTTCTATCAATTTGAAGAAAATTAATCCTAGATCTTAAGAACATCTAAAATACTAAAATCCAAATTACTTCTTGCTCTTGAGAATCTAAGTCATGATGTCTTTTAAATATACTCACATATATCCTAGCAAGATAATTTAGACAAAGATTTAGGTTAAAACTACCTAGATCATGGTTTCAAATTTCTTCCTTAAGAACAAGAAAACCAAGAGAACAAGTGAAACGCTAAAAGAGACCAAAAGGTTGATCTATTACCAGATTTCTCACATAGGCTTGGCGAGGAGAGAAATTACTCAAGATTTAGACCTTATCTATCCAATCTCTCAACCCTAGCTCTCCCTCTTCTCTCATATAACATGAATCTTTTAGTGGGTCTCAACCTACGAGCATATGGGAAAACTCACAACCCTATTAACACAACTTTTACACACTCACACATACTTCTCAAAGTGTTTACAAGACTCAACCCCTAACCCCTAAACATTAGCGATTGATCCACTCACCATCCTTGCTTACCTTGATCTAAACCGCTTCTCACGAGGTGGATCTAGAACGAAATTGACCGAGGGTCACCATATGTGTATGGAGTTATTGAGCTTAGACTATGGGATGCACGAGCATACATATGTGGGTTTTGATGAGGTAAAACGACAATGGGCCCAGTGTCTTGTGCACCCTTGAAGATGCATGTGGATCCGCCCGCTTCTCCTCTGCATCTCTTCGTCTGTAATTTTGTCCAAGGCTCAACCCAGTATTTTTATAAACTCCCAAAATACCCCCAACGAAGTTTTCAGCATCTCTTCTTGACTCCGTCTTCACTTTCATATTAAAACATTTTCACATATTTTGATATATAGTCCATGGCATCTAATGACTTAGCTATCAAATCTTCACGCATCCGATCTCCTCCAGACCGTCTCTACTTACACCGGTTCAAGTCATTTGACACACCACATGTATCGACTCGCTTCTTCAAGATCCTTGTCTTTTATGTGCTTTCTGCTTGAGCTATATAGCTTCACTTGGACTTACACGGTAGCATGGACCTTAACTCTCGCATCTAGTCTTGGTCACTTGCCGTCAACCACTAATGTTCTCTAAGCCACTTGCAATCCAAAGATCAACTAACCATCTCAAACACAAGTTCTATGCATTTAATTCACATTTGTCAAAATAATGCATCATGCAATATAATACAAGCAACTCATGCCTCCTATGCCATGTACAAACTCAAACCACTCAAATCCACATATCACTATTCCTGGCTGCAGCCACCAGTCTGACCACTCCACATGATGGTCATACCGCCACCGGTCAGACCATCAACTATTGACCAATCTGACTGACCCAAACCAACTCAAAACCCTCCCGGTAATAGTGAGCTGTCTGACCTCTTGCACATGAGCCAACCACACCAGTCCGATCGGCAACACACAACCGGTCTGACCGCACATGACGAGCGATCTAACCACCACCTCTCAGTGGTCTGACCGGTCCCGCATAGTAGTCAAACCGATTACATCGGCAACAAACCTGAATTTTGCCAACTTTTGTAAATTCAAAATCTAACTCAACAAATGTGTTAATTATTCATCACTAATTGACCATATACCTTCTCACATGGTCCAAAAGATTTGAGACATCCCTTGTAATTTCCCTTGAAATTAGGATCTCCTTGAAATTAGGATCCAACACTGCTTGCTAACCACTGATGGACGATTCGTACACTACGTCGGATGATTCGTTCATGCATCACTCTTCTGTTCTGTGTAATAACAAGACGAGCCAAAGGAGGCCAAGCTAAATTTTGGTCTCTATTGATCAGATTTGGCCTCCATTTGGTTTAGAGCCAAATTTTAATAAGATTCTGTTTATATTGGTTCTAGTTTATCTTTGGACAAAACACGGGTAACCAATTTGGTGACCAAATTTTGGCCAGACCAAACTTTGGTATGGCTTATGGGGTTTTCGGCCAAACCGAACTTTGGTAAGGCTTCTGAGGTGACATCTGTGATCAAAGCAAACAGGCCCTAAGTTAACAACCACAAACCAAACTTTGGTAAGGCTTGTGAGGTGAAATTTGTGATCAAAGCAAAACAGGCCCTAAGTTAACCACTAACCTGAGTGCTACCTGCCATGCCTGACAACTCTGCAATATTTGCAAGCAAATCACAACCCTGTCACTCGCCACTTATACCAGCGAACAATCATCTGCTTCTCGTTGGCAGCATAATCCAATTCAAGACAAGAAGAAAGACTGTCGTGACATATATAGTAGCAACTAGACATCCTTGCTCGAAATTATTGAGACAAGCCCTAAAAAAAGTAGTAGAAGAAGAAATTATTGAAAAAAGGGCTCAGCTGTAGCGCACAAACAACAACGAAACAAGGGGGCTTCATTTCTTTTGCTGTTTCATTTTGTATTTGTACATAGGAATGGAATGATAATAAGTTAAAGCACCGCTGCATCACTACTACAGTATACAGAACCAAGAAATTTTTTCTTGTGACGCGCGGCAATCAAAAGCCAGGACCGGGATAATATACGGTAAGCAAGCACCTCTTCTTACAAACAGAGCAGCATGGCTGTCAGACGAGCAGAGAAGAATGGGGCGCAAGACCGGCAGTAACAACCCTCCAGCGCTGCCGTGGCTCGAGCCCGGAGGTGGACTCCAGGCCGGTACCCCTGCACTGCACTGCCGTGGCTTCCTGAGTCCCGTCAGGCGACGTACTTGCAGCTCCCGTAGCCTGTCCACACCACAAGCACAACGACGACGACGACATGGTCAGTTAGTTTCGACAGATATGACGCAGTGTCAGGTCCAAAAAACATCCATGAAAGACACAACTGTTATTCCAGAAGTGTTGCTGATAGGTGCAGACCAGGAAGCAGACACCATCTGTTACCAAACTTACTTGGGTCATTGGATGAGACCACGCCGGTGCCCTTGAAGTCGCAGTCAGAGTCGTGGCGGCCATTGGCCTGGTAGTAGGAGTTCATCGCAAACGCAGCATGGGACTGCACGCTGTTCGGGTCAAAGCACGCGCCGCCGCTCTGTATCGGCTTACAGTCCACGGAGCCGCAGGCGTAGTTGATGTTGTTCTGCAGGTCAGTCTCGCTCGCGCCGGCCTTGGCGACACACCACTTCCCCCCGCCGGACGGCGAGGGGGAAGTATTTGGTGAAGGGTTTGTTGATCCAGACTGCAGTGCAAACAACGTAATAATTGAGACACCAGCAGATGTCAGGTGATACAGGGATGAATTTTTAAGCACCCAGAATAAACAAACAGTAACTGCACAGAACTATATACTAGGGTAAACAGCATTGTAAATCCACTCGACAACAACCGGCATTTTTCCGATCAAAAAAATTATTGCATCAGTCTAAGACTCTGAATTGAGTTATGCATATTAACTGATTGCTCGACAGAAAATTTTAACTGTCAAGAGGCTTACAGAACGACTGTATGTTACGCGCGTGGTACTGCAGCACATGGTACTGTTCATCCGCGCGTGGTTACAGTATCACGCGCACTGTTCCACACGCGATTACTGTATCACATGGAACTGTTCACCAACGTGTGATTACTGTAGCGCACAGTACTATTCATGCGCGATTAGTTTCTTTTTTTAGAGATTAGATTGATTTGGTTAGTTTGGAAGTATATCTTCGGCTAATTTGTTCCGTTAAATTAGAGATTATTTCTTAAGGGTCAAGTCAACTTATCCCTATAAAAGGGATGGCATTGTATCTTCTTTAATTAAGTAAGGATAAATAAACAAATATCTCATCCCTAAAGTCCAGGTTTGATCGTCCCTTAACAGGCTATTCTTGATCTATTCCTCTCTCAATCAGTGTCCTCCTTGATCTAACATCGTTCTACCTTAACTCGTCGTCGTCCGACCTCCCTCCGACGGATGGTTGCGCTAGTTCACAACACTGCACATATAACTGATGCATTTGATTTGACAATAAACACATGTTCCATGGATTGGCGCCGTCCAAAACAGGGCCGTCCAAATTGGTTCTCTGCCTAAGATCCTTGACTCACTAACTGGTAGGTCCCACCATAATGCTGAAAAATACAGACAGCCCCGTGTTCTCCATATGGTCTACTTTCCCTAAGCATCACCAAAAGCAGCTAGCTAAATGCCTGCCTCAGTCCTTCGAATGGAGAAGCAACTCCACATGCACACCACAACATATAGGTCAAGCAGAACGGAGAACTACAAGGTTCAAAAGATCAAAACGGCAATGCACGCATAAGAATTTAGCATGGGATAGGATGGACATGACACCACATGGAGCGAAGTTAGAAACGGCACCGCTCCGTCCAGCAGGTTCCTTCTGCAACGGCACCCTATTTGTTGCTAGTGCGAACCTATCGACTCATCGTCCTCAGAACTCAGAAGGTATGCTAGGCATCCTGGACAAGGCTGTGGGTCTGCTTTTAGTCGAGCTCGAGACACAAGACTGACAGAATCTTAAGCCCCTCTCCTCTGCTTTAAGGCAGCTTCTTATAGAAGCACCAGGCTATTGCAGTTTCTTCGATGAAACAGAAGTTCCACAAAAAAAATGTAGCACCTGAAATGCATTCAGATATACAGGGCAGAAGCTAAACAACCCATCATAGCAGGACCGACCGACAGCAAACTAACCTGAAATGCATTTAAATTTTTTACTGTAGCTGAGTTGGCTTTTTGGACATAATTAAATCTAAAAAAAATGTAAAAATAAAAGCGGCACACTAATCTAGAGCGGACGATACAGAGGAATACGGAAAAAAAAACAAAACACGAAAATACCAAAAAACAAAAAAATTTGAATAAAGACAAAATATGCACAGTGTACACAAATCGCTGAACAGTATTTTTCCGCTCAACACCGCGTTCTGTCGCTGATCTGAGCGAGGCCTTAGGGGGTGATCGGAATAGCGATGGCTTTTGGCTTTTGCTAAAAACATCAGTAGTTGGTGAAAAATATCAGTAAATGAGTTGGTTTATTGAGTATAATTAAATATAGAAAAATGTAAAAAAACCGAAAACAAAAAACGGAAAAAAAGTATAAGTAAATTTAAAAAAACGAATAAAAAAATAAAAAAAAATTTACTGTAACAGATACTGTAGTTACAGTGAAAAATCGCCACCGCCATGTTCACAGAAGCTAACTTGAGCGGACTGTTAGTCGAGCTCGAGACACAAGGCTGCCAGAATCTTAAGCCCCTCTCCTCTGCTTTAAGGTAGCTTCTTATAGAAGCACCAGGCTATTGCAGTTTCTTCGATGAAATAAAAGTTCCACAAAAAAAAAATGTAGCACCTGAAATGCATTCAGATATTTGCCAGCATATGCATGTGGATCATAAGCAGAGTTTACAAAGTGGTCCCACCAGCATATCTAAAGAATACAGACGTGGCCAAGGCTTCACCACATCGGCTGCCGTCGCTGGATCCATCAAGAAAAGAAGCCAGTCGCGGCAGCGTTTCTTTTGACAACTATATCAAGGATGAGACGACAGGAGCAAAAGTTGGAACCGGAAATACCCACTTTTTTCCAGAGAGGTCGGTGCATATATCATCGCTGCACCTTTGACAATGTAGTGTGAGCCTACCAATTCTAGCATGTTGGACACGTACAAGATCCCATTGATCCAAAAAGAACTATTTTTGACACATAATTTGGACCTAATCTCTCCGTGAAATGTCTGGAGACAATCACGAATTAAAAATACAGCTTTTTTTTGCACCAATGGAACTGTAGGTCAATTTCTTTCATGAGGCGAAAACAGGGTGTCAGGCAGGCAAATTTTGGGATGACATCAACCAATCACCCTACAAGCTAAGGCCGCGGCACAGAGTTAATTAAGATCCTGCTCATTTTGATTTAAAGCCAGTTTCTACTTCTAATTTCTACTTTTTTTACTATTCAGTAATTTTATCTTTCTGATTTTTTAGTTTTTTAGGGATTTTTTTATCTTTTTTTTCGTATTCTTTTACATTGTTCGTGACAGGCTAACATGTTTTTTTCTATTTTTACTTTTTTTAAATTTAATTATGTCAAATAAGCTAATTCAATTATAATAAAAAATAAATTAATCAGAGTAAAAAATCATAAATTATCGCTACTTCGATCGCACCTAAGTTTGTGTACAATTAGATAGGTGCATCTTAATTTGAGCCACAATGCCACAGTATAATGTACGAAAGCACAGCGATTTCAACGAAATCGCACCACAGATAGGATGTATGTAGTAGCAATATATATAATAAAGCAGAGAGTGAAAGTAGGATGCACTTACCGAGCCTTGGCGGAGGAGGCCGACGTCGTAGACGGGCGTGAAGTCCGGGTTGAAGAGGCCAAAGTGCCTCTCGGCGATCGGCCCCGGCTTGAGGTCCTCGTCGAAGAGGGAGAAGACGTACGTCTCGAACGTCCTGCTGGGCATGAGCGGCGTGCCCTTGCCGCTACTGACGACGCGGATCATCCCCTCGTTGAAGTCCCTTGCCTCCTGCACCCCGACGCCGACCTGGCCGGGCTCCGCCTGCGTGGGCCAGCCCGCCTCCCCGACGGCGATCTCGACGTCGCCGTAGCCGAGCCGCTTCATGGCGGTGTAGATGGCGTCCATCTGCGCCTCGAACATGCTGGTGTATTTGAGCCTGGTGGCCGGGTCGTAGACCCGCGGTTGGGGCGGAAGAGCGCGTAGTCGAGCGTCTCGGGCGGTAGCTGAAGTAGGGGTAGGGGTTGACCATGAAGGGCGAGCCGGTGTCGCGGTGGAACTGGAGCATGGGACGGAAGAGCTTGGTGTCGTAGCCGGCGCGGAAGCGGGCGTTGGAGGGGATGCCGTCGGAGGGGGCGAGGATGCCGAGGTAGTGCGGGGTGGTGACGCGGACGTGGGAGAGGCCCTCGGCGCGGAGCGCCTGGGCGAGGCGGCGCATGGCGGGGAGGAGGGCGACGATGAGGCCCCTGTCGTTGGAGAGGAGGATCTCATTGCCGGCTAGGAGGAGGGTGACGTTGGTGGCTGGGACGTAGGGGGAGAGGTTGGAGCGGATCCACTGCCTGGCGGCATCGAGGCCAGTGGCCTTGTCGGCGAGGGCGGGGAGGGCGGAGTTGGGGAGGGAGACGGCGAGGGAGATGGGGGTGTTGGCGAAGGCGGAGATGAAGGCCGGGTTGGCGTCGAAGAGCTTGACGCGGTTGATGGTGGTGCGGGTGGCGAGGAAGGATGCGACGGCCGCGGGGGAAGGGAGGTTGTCGGCGTTGGCGCCGTAGTTCACGCCGACCGGGAGGGACGGGACCGCCGCGTCTGCCGCGCACGCGGCGGCAAGGAGGAGGAGGAGCAGCAGCATGGGGACGCGGTTGATCGATCGGCTTCGGGGGGAAGGAAGAAGAGGATTCATTTTGAAGGCAGGCAACCGTTGGTTGTGCCATTGACGGGCCGACACGTGTTGAAAGCAGCGGCTTCTGCTCGGCTTCGGCCTTTGATGCGTCTTTTTCTTTCCGCACCACTCTCGGATTTCTTTTCTTTTTTTTCTTTTCTTTTCGGTTTTTTTGCTTTGATTTGATTTGGGGTGCGCATCTCGAGGAGGACTGGTCGACTCGATGGGATTGGGAGACGAGACGACGGAGGAGAGAGAGACGAGTGCTTTCAGGAAAAGAAAGGGCTTAATTGATAATTAGATGAGAGTTGAGTGGCTGTCTGGGTAAAGTTAATGGTGGTGAGCGGGCGCTGCACGAACGCCCGTGCAGCTCGGCGATCTTCGGGGGCCACACGGACCACCTGGTGGATGGAATCGATGGATGCATGGACGCTCAAGCGAATTGGCAAAGGACATTATAGGTAACTATCGCAACCCATATGCACATATATAGTAGCTAGTACTCGAGAAAAAAAACAACAAAACAAAAGAATGTGTGTACGCATGGAGGGCTTGAACTGTTTCATGTTAAATCTTGAGTTTCAAATAGGCCCCATACAAAAACGTCAGAAGATGATGTGGGCCACTCGTTTTGGCTTCGACTTCTACTTTAGTTTACTATTTTTTAATCTTATTTTTTTAGTCTTTTAGTATTTTTATCTTTTATTTTTCTCATATTCTTTTATATTATCTGTAAATAGATAATCTATTTTTCTAATTTTAGTTTTTTTAATTTAATTACATCAAAAAACTATTAGTAACTACAGTGTAAAAATAAACTAACTATAATAAAAAAAATTGTAAAGCACAGGAAGAAACCAGCAACCCCAAATTCATGCATTCAAATATACAGAGGCCACCATCCCTAATCGTTTCGACTTTTTTCAGTTTCAGCTTCTTTTTCACTATTCACTACACTATCCACTAACTCAGCTACAGTAAAAAAGCCAAAAACCATCGCTAAAACGATCACCACCAAATCCCGACGGCGACAACAGCGAGGACGAGTCGAAGAGTTGGCTTCAAATCATTTTCGCCTTTTTACTGTCTATCCCTTACTCAACTAAAATTTTGCTTGTTCAGTCAAATCATTTTCGCCCCGTTAGAAATGCGTGAATTTTTCTTGATTTGGACAAGGGTTCAATTATTTCTCGTAAAATTCATGCGTTCCAAGTGGATGGTTGGATCCTAGATGGATGGTCGGTTGCCCCAGGGACTCGAGTGCCACCCAATCCCAGGCTTTTCTGAAACACACTCAGCGCAGATGCATCAAAACAATAGCCCGTCCGACCATGCCAAAACCAAACTGATACAGTACCACAACGGAAGTCTACAGCATCGACCCGACATCACAAGTGCGGTCTAATGACTAGAGCTTGCAACTTACAACAACAATACCACATTTAGTCTAGGTTCTCGGCAAAAGGTCTGGTTTTTACTAGCTCTGAGTGAGGCTCACAAGGAACCGCGCACACACGGTGCCATCAGTTGCTGCGGGCAGGAGAGTCATCCGCTGATCTCGAGCGCGATCCAGGAGGTGTTGCAGAAGATGGCCTGGGTGACCTCCGGCGGGGGCGGGATCCCTCGCCGTCAGGTGTTGCCGACCTCCTGTCAACATACGGTGTTATTACAGGGGTACAAACTTCCAAAAGGAATGCAATTTATCACTTACTCATTTGACCAACATAATGTAACCATATACTGGATACCAATCCTAAACAGAACATAGTTTAGTCAAACAAACAGCATGCTGCGTGCGGTACAACGGTACCCAAAAAACGAATCATAAATGCAACCACAATCTTATCTGAACTCTAGATAAATAAGGGCATTTTTCTTGACAAGAGATAATACACGCTGATGCAATGAACTGACACACATAGGTCCCAGAGATAATTACTGAACTCAAACAAAAGGTTCTGGTGCATGACACCATTATCAGTCACTTAGGCCCTGATCGTTTCGGCTTTTTTCAGCTTCAGCTTCTAGCTTCAGCTTTTTTTTCACTATTCACTACACTATCCACTAACTCAGCTACAGTGTTTTTTCAGCCAGCTACAGTGTTTTTTCAGCCAAAAGCCAAAAGCCATCGCTATTCCGATCACCCCCTTAGTCACTTGGAATGGACCTGCATCTGGTAGGATATGTAATCCTACCAGCAGTCAAGAGACTTAGGGCCTGTTCTTTACAGCTTCTAAAAGCCCTTTTTGGCTTTTGCTACAGTAACTAACTTTTAAACGGAGTATTTTTTTAAGATGGAGTCTACAAGTTAATTGTAGTACATATTAAAAAACTAATATCTGTACCATCAAAAATCGCAAGCGAGTATCTCTCTTTCCGCAATCTTTGTCACAAACAGCCAAAAAGCCATCAGCCGCAGCCAAAAGCTATCACCGTAGCAAAAAGAACAGGCCCTTACAATGTCGTAATGCTTGAAAAGGCACAGTGAAACTATTTTCATAGATTTTGACTGATAGTGCAGTGGTAAAGGTTATCCGTATGAAAGAAGGCCAAAATTAGATTGCACAAAAAATCTAATTAACATAGGTCCAGTAGTCTATATCACACTATTGGTTAAAAAAATATTAAGCTTGCGTATGGTCACGGTTGCATCACACACTATCTGTTATCCTATACTGATGATCAGCTATTGCACACACAACTGATGTTGTACACAGGATATGAGGCAAAAGAACTTTAAATAAGATAGAGTAACAATACTCAATCTATTATGAGCTGTGACCAATATACAGCAGCAAGGGTTAAAAGATGAAGTTTGGGACCCCAATAGGTATAGAAACATTAGTTCTGAAATAGCATAACTAGATTATGCCAATCACATGTAGCAGCAGTGAAGGAACAGAACTTACTCCTTGTAACCATTATCAGCATCACGGCGGCCATTTCTATCATCTGGAGTATAGGATCTCCGCTTCTTATCCACATCATGTTCTTTTGACTGTCTTGGTGATTTTGCCCGGAGCTCTTCCTTTCTCTTTGGGGAAGCAGAGTAGTCATCTCGCCTTCTTGGGGCAGGAGAGTAGGACCTATTGCGCACGTAATACCATTTAAACAAAGATTATTGCACAGCACATCATGGTCAAACACTTATTCAACAAGACTCACTGACATACCGTGATCTAGCACGGCCACGATGGCGAGGAGAGCGGGAGCGTGAACGTGAACGAGACCATCCTGCAGGAAAGATAGCAACTTGTCAATATTGCAATGCATGGTGTGTAAAGAACTTCAAATATTATATCAATTTTGAACAACACATTTTGCTACCAGAAGGTCAGCCCTGACAGGAAAATTAGTGTGATCATGATAGAACCAATGAAAATGAATTGCAATATACATCAAGCATAAAATTAAATGGATCAAGGCTCTACTTTTTTGTTGCTCATATTTACTTGGGAATTCATCAATTCATCAAACAGCGACAGTTATAAATGGACAGGTTACAGTGTCTATCAGTAGAGAAAGATGATCTAAACTCTACAGCATTTAGTTAAGCAGCTCAAAGAATAGGATAAGGAATAAGTATAGCAGTTGGAAATAGATCAGATTACCATAGCGAGAAGTACGGCGGCCCTCATGATCAGAATAACCTCTGCAGAGCAGCAACACAAGTCATCTCAAATGAAACACAGAAAAAACTTTCAAGATTGTACTGGGTATGGCATACCTGACTCTAGTTCGTCTATGCATATCCTCAGGCCTTTTTCGTGTCTCTGCAGCAAGAACAACAGTAATCTCGCGTCCAGAAAACATCTGACGGTTCATGTGATATTGTGCCTCAGAAGCGTCAACAGAGTCAACAAACTCCACAAAAGCAAACCCTCTTGGCTCCCTGTATAATTAAAAAACGCTAGATAAGTAAAATTCATATCATATGGTAAACAAAGGAGAGGGCACATATTGATCATAAATTGTATGTGCCCGATGAGTTACCACCACAATTTCATATTTCAGCGAACCCTCTATGATTCTTCAAGAAGCACAGCCAGTAAGTTTAACATTTTCATCCAAATGGTAGCAAGCTTTCCAACAAGCAATTAGGAGCCCAGGCTCTTCTAGTATCCAAATTTCTTGTATAACATCTTCACAAAACGATTCACTTCAAGTTCCTCAAATGTTTGAAAAGTCATGAAAGTACTTGAAATCAACTTCTCTTCACTATATCCTCATGGAAGACCCAGTAAAACCCTCTTCTCTTCAGGAAATTAATTTTGTCAACAAATCGAATCTTGTCTTCATAAAAGAACTTCATGTGCACGAGACTCTATCTCACCAAACAAATGAATTGTTAGGACTGTTAAAGTAATCTTCGAAATGTCCAGGGCTTGTATTTACTTCCAAGCCAATACAATCCTGGGAATCATTTCAAAGAGCGATTCGTACCAGAAGAAAACGCATAAACAGGAGAAGATTAAGTAAACATATCCTCTATAGGACATGAAATTAATGAAGCTCGAGACCTAAACATATCCTCTATAGGACATGACATTAAGGAGTTACTAGCCTTACCTCCACACATCTTCCCTAAAGTTATTCTATGATAATTTAGAGTTTGCAAAAAAGTACATACAAAAATGGAGAAAAGCATATTTGTGGGGTTTTTTATGCAAATTTGTTAAAACTTAAAAACTGGGACAGTTCCTTATCCCTGGACTGGCTCCTCCATGCAGTACGTGTGAGCTGTGAATAAATCTCCAGCAGAGTATACAACCCGAGTGGAATGTTTGGGGTTATGCAGACATTAACAATCATATTAAATCTTCAGCTGTTCAACATGTCTATATATCCAATTATAGAATTGAAATGAAGTAGACAAAGTCAGATGGCCATTAAAGCAAACATATTATCTGGTTCGGTAGAACACTTACCCACTGTAATAGTCTCTTGGCAGGTAAACATCCCGAACAGGGCCAAACCTTTCGAAAGGAACTCGGAGATCCTCAGGTCTGCAAAAAGTTGTGAAAACCATAAGGACCAAGTTAACAGCCACTGGGATGAAACATGGTCAAGTATAAATCATGGGTGGTGAGTGGCGAGGTCGGAATTCGTATACCTGCAGCTTAGTGGAATGTTACGGACCAAGAGGCTTACAGCACCTTGCTCCCTCCTTCCTCCGTGCCCACCATATCCTCTCCTAGGAGGGCTTCTTCCCCTACCACCATATCCTCTCCTAGGGGGGCTATGGTAAGGGGGGCTGTGCCTCCTCATTGCTCTCGGTACCTGCACACACATACACTGCCCCTGATGAAGACTCTCAAGTGTAGTATTTCAATTTCCGCAGCCAAGAAGCCAGCTTATCAATTCAAGATCTGTATGGGATGTCCCCGATCAACAAGAACCAAGTTCCACACAAGACTCAGAATCGAGAAGCATACCATCTCGGCAGTTCAAAGAAGGGGCGAATTTTGTAAGCTAAAGGGAACACGTCTTTCTCAAAGAATCAAAACCAGTGCATCCAAGGCTCATACTAAGCAGATAAATCATCGAGACAGCTAAAAAAAGAAGACAGGATCCCAGACCCTAAATACATCAGCACGGAGAGAGACGGAGATAGAGAGAGGGGGGGTGGGGGAGTTACCGCGGTGAGTCGCCGCCGCCGCCTTCGGTGCCGGAGACGTGGATGGAGCTAGGGCAGGAAGAAGAGGACATTTGGGATTGGGGGATTTTTATCGGCCTTCAGGATTCGAATGGGTTTCGTTGGTGGGCTTACGTTTTACTAAATGGGCTACGGCAACATGGGCCTCCCTTGGAATCCCTTTTGCCTCCCTCCGGCAACATGGGTTCATCGCCTCGCTAGCTACGTACGTCGTACGTACGTATGTACGCTTTCTGCCATCTCATCCATGCACTGACCTGACTGACAGTGACTGTACACAGTAGATATATACGTATCGTAGGAGTCGTACACCTACTGTTGTCTGCTGTGTTAAACAATGGAACGTGTTCTAGCGTATCCTTATCTGTTTGGTGACTTTCTTGTATAGTTTGTTAAAAGATAGAAAAAAATAATCAGAGATGGAATCGGTTTCAGTTACCGGATCTGTTGTATTGTATTTCGATATTGTCGGACTTACTATTCACCGTCATCAGGCTGTTTTGCCATGGCAATATATTCAGAGCTTGCAGCCCTGTTCTGGTTGCGCAAGTTCGTCAGATTATCCTCTCGAATACCTTCTTTACATGTCGATGCTCGTGGATGAAAGTGCTGTGCAGTGCAGTAACCATACATGCATACGCACACGCGTGCGTTGGCCAAATCAAGCGAAATTAACTGCATTGTCCGTCGCCACAAATTGCAGAGACCGGTTCTTCTTCAAAGGATTAATCGAGGCATCCAAGGGCAGATCGAGCAGAAATCTGCAACTCTGCTCTCTGTATGGTCTGCTTGATGAACTCACAGGTGCAGTCATGCAGATACAAGTTGGGTTGTTCAGAATAACGATAGCTTATAATTTTTTTTACTGTAGTTGACTTATTTTTTTACTGTAATTGAGTTAGATTATTTAGTATAATTAAATTTAAAAATTTTAAAAATAAAAAAATATGTTAACCCATCACAGATAATACAAAAAAATACAACAAAAAAAAGCAAACGCAATTGCAAAAATAAAGTAAGCGCTTCTGAGCGCTGGCATCGTACATATAGCTGGCTCTAGTCGGTACTCGGTAGGCTGCATCGTGCGTTCACACATGCGATTTCGATCTCCTGTCAAATTTCTTCCACACAAAAACAAAAGAAGAAATTCCGTCCTCTTCCTCCCTCTCTCTTAACTCCTTGGTTAACTGGATCTGAAAAATAAAATCAGACGCGGAAGTTCTTTCCGGCGAAGGTCTGGCCGAACTGCCAGCCGGCGGGGGCGATGTTCCAGGAGGTGGAGGAGCGGCGGTCGCCGGCGGCGACGCGGAAGGAGAGGGCCTGGCCGACGAGCATGGCGTTGGACTGCCAGTTCTGGCCCCAGTTGCGAGACATGGGCAACCACCCCGTGCGCGCCCCCTTCACGCTCGCCCGCACCACGTCGCCGGCGCCGGCCACGTTGGTGATGAGCACCAGGTTGAAGTACCGTGACCCGTTGACGGTGAACCGGACCCCGCCAGACCTGCGGCAAGCCACCCTGCATGTATCGTCATTACAAGCTTCTGTCATCACGCTCATGCATGTAGCGCTGGCTATCGAGCCAGCTCGGCTCGTGCAAGTTTGTCTAAAAAAAAGTAGCTCAGTTTAGCTTAGTTTGTTAAGCTAACAAGCTAAAAAATTAGCTCGATTTGATAAAAAGCTCGGGTTGTTCGTGAGCTACTAACAAATCATATAAGATAAGATGTACATGTACTAGAGAAGATTGAGTCATGTCCGACAAGATGTATATGTACTAGAGTAGATTCAGTAAACTTCACGGTTAATAACTCTGACTGCTAATATAAAATACGAAGAGGAATTGATTAGGAAAAAATAATTAAGCAATCTTCAAACTATCTATTTTTTTATCAATTGATTGGGAAAAAAGGACTGTGTGAGAGTAGAAAATTGCACTACAGTCGAGCAAGGGTAAAGCGCAGGACAGCTAAGCTGCTGTCCTCTTGTGTCCGGCCATGCCGACGCGACGATCGATGTTTAGTTAGTTTACTACATTGCCCCTGAGAACACGAAACGAAAGGAGTACAAGACGACGCGGTTGGTGGGGTACGTACCTCCTGTAGGTGACGGGCACGATGCCGGCGCGGTACTCGGCGAGCTTGAGGAACATGGGCATGGCGAGGTCGAAGTGCGGCCGCGGGGGGTTGCACCAGCCGCCGTCGTCGGAGGGCAGCGCGTAGTTGGGCGGGCAGAAGTTGGTGGCCGTGACGACCACCGACGGCGAGCCGCCGCTGCACCACTTGCCGGACCGGGCGTCGCAGCGGAGCTCGAAGCAGGCGCCGCAGCTGAGGCCGGAGTTGAAGAGCGCCGTGCTCAGCGCCGCGTTGTTCACGCCGTACCCCTGGCTGTACAGGTTGCCGTACCCGCAGGCGCCGCCTGCATTATTGCGCGCCCACAGGCCGCCGGCCGGAGTACGTTGAGCAAAATGAACAGATAGACATTGTTAGCTAAATATGGCCAGGCGCGCGCGTTCGTACGTACCCATCGTGCCCGAGGCGTCGCTGCCGCCGTAGAAGGTGGCGTGGGCGCTCTGCCAGGCGCCGCCGGTGTAGACCCCGGGAATGCGGGCGTCGGCGGCCAGCGCCGCCATTAACACGAGGAGAGCTACCGGAAGGTGCATGTCCGGCGTACGGTGGACGGCGCGTGGCTTAACTAGCCTGTGGAGCACACACTGAGTGATAAGGGAAGGAGAGCAGACGAAGTGGGGATTGGGTGGGAGTGGCAGGAGAGTGAGGGCGTGTCTATCTATATACAGAGCTGGGACGGAAGAGGCAAGCTTTGGATTGAATGTGGGGCATCGTTCGATCGATCGATTTCGCATCTGTAAGGAACCTCTCGCGAGCCAGCTCTCATGGCTCTTAATTTTTACCATTGCAATAGGTAATTAGTAGCTAGGATCGAGCGAGAACAAAAGGTACGGATGGCAAGCAAGCGCCTGATGGCGATGGGCTCGAGTCTGAAGATCCACATTTCTTGGGAAAAAAATCGTATGGGACGGAGCCTCACATGAGACCCCACTTCTCCACCGTTGAATTAAGATGATGATCTTAATTTAACGGTTGATAAGAATAGACCTTATGTGAGATCCTCTCCGTAAAAAATCGTTCCACATTTCTTTGCTTCCATGGCACGTATATATGCATGCGTTGACCGTCTTCTTCCTCACCCTGTACGTACGTGCGTCATTCGTTCACACATGCGCCATTTATGGTGTTGTCCGTCGACTGCCGCGCAGCTAATCAACCACGGGCACCGACACCAGGGGCCTTAATATTTCCGGTTACCATCCCAGATATTCTCCCCCGCCCAGTACGAAAGAGTTAATTCTCTGTACGTATGTACGTACGTACATACATACATACATGTGTAGTCAGATCAAGGAAGCTAGCTAGCTCTCTCGTACTGCCACTGTTCAGCCGGGGTACCTTCATTCTGTTACTGACCGGATCAGGACAATAAACCAGCTGATGATTAATTCTAGCTCTAGCTAGCGTACTTATCGTCATTACGAGTCTGCCAAGCTTTCCTCAAACACATTTTCTAGTGAATTAAGGATGTACAGAATCGACTGTGTGTACTGGAGTACTGTGCCTGAACCAAGCCAGTTATGTTTTAGAGGGTGATCGTTTTAGCGATGGTTTTTGGTTTTTAGCTGAAATTTCACTGTAGCTGGTTTTTTTACTGTAGTTGATTTGACTTTTTCAGTATAATTAAATTTAAAAAATGTAAAAATATAAAAAAATTTGTTAGCCCATCACGGACAATGCAAAGGAACACGAGAAAAAAAGAAAAATGTAAAAAAGCTTAAAAAATCTAGAAAAATTTAAAAGAAGATGAATTACTAAATAGTGAAAAAAAAACTGAAACTGAAAAAAAAACTGAAACGAGCGGGCTTTTAAGTTGCCGGCCGGCCGGCCTGAGCCAAGAGCATTAATACGTACAGACATGTAAGTGGCACGCATATTCATTCGTTGGTTAATTATTCCTTGCCTAGCTTGGGTACGACATGTACGTATGCAGGAAAAAGAAATTAATTTGACGCAGGAGAGGTAGCAGCTCTGAATGCGCCTGTACTCTATACCTGAAGGACCATAAAAAAAGATACAGAATTATGTTATTAGCAGTTGAGAAGTGCGAAAATTTGAATTTACAAATTTATTGTTTTTTTCGGATGACCTGCAGACCTGTGGTTTATTCGGCAAAATGTGGCGGTCAACTTGCCCATCACCAGCGGTTAGATCTGTGATCCGGAGAGTAAATTTAGTTGGACATAGGCATATGGTCAGAATCTGATCTAACATGAAGTATAGTATGATAGAATCAGAATAGGAGAGAATTGTCAACACATGGCAAGCCAGTGACGCACCTGTATATGATAAGTATAGCGATTGCTTGCAATGGAAGATGAAGACCAAGTCAAGAAAAGGTATTTTAGCAAGTTAACCAAAATACCGGAAACTACTTTGTATCAAAACTGTGTCGCTTGAGAGGGCGATTTAAGTTAAAGAAAAGCTGAGAAGATCAAGTTAGATCAACGTTAAGGACTTAGCGAATTCAGATTTATACACTTAAAAAGCATGCATAAGTGTAGTACATAAGTAAAATCCATGTTGTGTGGGGTTAATGGGTTCCTCATATGTGCTAAGTAAATAGTATCTATTAGGGTTAGATAGGTACTGGTTGCTCTATCTATTTAACGACTTGGGATTGAGACTTACCAGTTAACTTCCAATATTACTTATTGAAGCCAAATAGGGCACATTCTTTGCGGCTTCTAAAAGTCGCTTTTGGTTTTTACTGATAACTAACTTTTAAGCAGTATTTTTTAAGATAGGGTCTACAAGTTAATTGTAGTACACGTTAAAAAACTAATATCTGTACCATAAAAAATCGCAAGCGAGTATCTCTCTTTCCGCAATCTCTGTGCAAACAGCCAAAAAGCCATCAGCCGTAGCCAAAAAGAACAGGCCCGTATTCTAGGGTTAGAGAAATTGAGTATTGTGTTGTGCTCTCTTATTCTCCAGGTAGACTTGTTGTAAAATCCTCATCATCAAGTAACAATATATCAATATTTGTTTATCTCATATGGATTCATCTTGTGTTGATTGATTTGCTCTTAATTTGGTTGGTTTTGATTTTCTCTCTCCCTTCTTAACCTTGATGTTTCAAGGATGTGTAACTGGAGATCAATCGTCATCTATCTAGGCACTTGGTTAGCAAGTCATATTCATTATTTTCAATTTTAGCCTGATTTTGATGTAATCTTACTTAATCTTAAAAAAGGACTAAATTTGACATGGATCCTTACGATCCTTAGTTGGAATATGTTCATGAGATCTTAAGCAAGATGCGTGCAAAATTTCGTATAATTTATATTTGTATTTTCAAAGTTGCATCAAAAGTTGAATTGCATTAGACTGATTTTTAATTTATTGAATAAGGGGCGGTTTGACCGTCACCTCCTAGCGGTCAAACCAACCCATGACAGAGGTCTGACCTCCATGTTGCAGAGGTTGGACCTCTAGGGTTTTCTGCCTTTAGAATTTTGTTTTCCTGAGCTAGTCATTTAGGGTTTTGGTTTCTAATTCTAATCTCAATAGCTTAGTAGCTATTTTAGTGAAGATTTGGAGAATACTTGAGAAAAAATTAATCGGAGACCGAGAGTCTTACAGAGCGTAGGCGCGCTTTAACTCACTGAAAACACCATGTACATGTGTATTCGGAGGGCCTTTATTCACATAAATAGTATCACCCGAAAATAAGGGCTCAGTTCTTTTGGACTTATGCTTAGACTTTGGTTTCCATTTCTCTGATAATTCGTCGTTAAATGGTGTGTTTTTAAGGTGATGTATATAGGTAAATTGCAGTACAAATAACAGCACCGAGTTCATTATCTGAGCCAAAATGGTACAAACTGTTCGAATTTAGTTGTACTGATCGAAATCATATACAACTATTTTCCTCTGTATCTGCTTCTCATAAATAAACTAAAATCCAAAAATCATATCTATAGCTATATAAGTCTTAGCAAAAAAAAAAAAACACCACGATGTCCCGGATTGGAGCCCGGGTGAGCAGGCTACAGACGGCAAGCTACGCCAACCGAGCTAGGCTCGGTCCTCGATGCGCGTCAGTCTTGGTCGCGAGATCATCCATCCCCAAAGGCAAAGCATTCAGAGCGCTCACCAACTCAGCAGCCACAGTACTCTAGCTTCCCACGAATCAGCTCAATGTGTCGGCAGATCGATCGATCGTGCTGCACGTACGTGCGGAGACAAGAGAAACGCACACCGTCCATCCGTGCACAGGCAACTCCATCTCCATCTCCATCTAGCTGATAGTCATCCTTTTGTTTCTCATCACATGCATATTTTATATGTATACTGTTCTACCGACTAAACTGTCTGAGTTTGATCAATTTTCATTCTAGTCTGAACCTGAGTTAGTTCAGAGCTTGTTTAGTTGGCAACTTATGACCCTCTACAAGTAGAGTTTGATGTATCAAACAAGTTAATGACCTTCCATGGTTGATTTATCTTCGCTGTGCTGAAGCCTAGCTTGATTAGTTTCGTCCAGTTTACTTTGTCTTCTATAAGCTATTTTTCTACAGAAAATAGTTTTCTATATTGTCTAACTTTCAAATGAAGTTTCTTTTTAAAGTAGAATTTATTAGTCGATTGTAGTATACATAGTAACGATTTAATTTATATCGATCCAAATTATATATAAATAAACTATTACTATTTATAACTTAAAGTCAAAAATTATCAGCAAAAACTAATATAAATACCCCTCGTTCGTTGAAATAGAGGGGCTCATTTGATAGTACTGCATGCAAGTGGCACATATATTCAACACTGCCAGCTTGTGAACTCACCAAGGCTAGCACATATATTCAACACTGCCAGCTTGTGAACTCACCAAGGCTATGCTGCTGATTCCACTATGCCCTACTCCAACCGGCTTATTCTTCCGTCTTTCGGTTGTAATTGTTGGTTTTTTTTTGTTAAAATTGTATTATAGCAACTTTTAGCTTTTTTTAAACCATTTAATTAAAGAAAAATAAGAAAAAAACATTGTTATATCTCTACAGATAATGCAAAGCAATAAGGAAAAAAACCAAAAAACCAATAATCTCTAGCTTCGGAAAGTTAGAAGCCAGAAATTAAAACCGATTGGAGCGGAGTTAAGCTAAACTAGCCGGCATGCAGATACAGGTCCTCTAGACTTCTACAGTTTAGGCAAACACCCAACAAAATTTCCACACATGTTAGCTGTTTCTGCCTTGTTTTTCTTGCTGTTTGGCTGCTGCTTCAACAACTACTGGCCAAACCATGGGTCAAAGTTCAGGTCAGAAGGATGGAGATAAAAGGAAATTTTCTCTTGTGTTTTGGTTGTTTTTACTCTCCTAACTGGTTGTACTCAAAACGAATTGACATGTAAATACTGTAAAATATACTAGGTTCCTTTCCTCTACTCCCTATGCTCTGTACTCTGTAGCATCACTGGTAACATCCACTCACAAGCATGTACACTTGCAGAGGTGATTCAGTGCTTGCTCTATACACAGTACAGTTAGATGCAGTTTTTAGAGCACCACGAAATGAATTACTACTTGGCTAGCTTGATTTGAAATGTTAATTATGCTGCCATGTGTTTGTAGGGACAAGAGTACCATCCAAATTTCAGACGCATGGAGCACTCAGCATTGGAAAAAAACCCTGGGATTCTTAAGATTTGGGGACCCTCCAAGCATTCACCGACAGACAGCCCCTGGAAAGGCTAACACGTCCTGTCTCTTCTGATGCTGATCCAGTCTTTGCCATCCGGCCTCTCGACCATCACTCCCTGTATAGTTCCCTACTTGCTCGGCCTCTTCCCTCTCTCCTTTTGTTGCATCTTGTACTAGCATGCTAAGCTAAACAGCTAAGTAACAAAGGCTGCACAAGCCTGCACTGCAGGGGATGCCAGGATTTCGACAAATAGTAAGGCTAAACAAGCACTTTAGTTTAGTGCCACGTATCACACCTTGACCATACACTGCTGCACTTTTTTTGAAGGCAAATTAACAGGTGCCTAAGGTTGCACAATATTTATCTCGGCATTGCTTAGTTAAATCTCAGTTGATGTTACTGAACAGCGCACAACAGTACTGAATCTGCTTTCTAGGAAAAAGTGTCGAGAAGACGCACTGTAGGAGACACAAGATCGGTGATGCTGAGGTACATGCATGGATGCAATTATCACCTCTTGCAGCTTGACAAATCCATCTCAGTGGCCTCTAAGCACGCGGTTTCAGCAGCAATCATAGCAGCCAGCAATGGGGAAAACAGTGCAGCAATAAGGCTGCATGCAACCATACGAGGTGTCTAGGTAGGATGACTCGGTGGTTTCTCCTAGAATTAGAGAGGTGTGCTACATAAATTTCTAGAGGATCTTAATAGAATTAAGACTTTTACTTCTGTTAAGATTAGCATTTCTACTATTTTTTGGAGGAGGGTTAGGAGGCACTATATAAAGTTTATGAGAGGTGACCTTGGAGAGCCTCAACCATAAACCAACTCATCCAAAGCAGATGACGCATGTGAGGGTTAGATGCTATGTTATTTTTTAACACTATATTCTTATATAGAGCAAAGGTTCGAGAGTGCTAAAAGGTTTGAAATGGTTATATGAAACCAACAATCTCTTGTACTCTTTTAAAGTTATGCTTAAAGAATTTACGATTGACTTCACTAAATCTTTCTCTTTTGTTGTGATTATTTTGACGTCGATATTTGCGAAAAGGTCGATAACGCATCAGGTGGCACGAAATCAAGAACGATGTCGATGTGGAGTCAGGCAGAGAAATTTGACAGCGGAGAAAAGTTTAGCATGTGGCAATATGGTGATGAAAGATGTCCTTGTCCAATAAGAGTTGATCTCGTCCAATAAGAGTTGATCAATGCTCTTGAAGGAGATAGACCAAAAGACATGTTCGTTGAATAATGGGAGGTGATGAAATGGAAGGCTGTTAGTACAAACCATCTATATCTCTCCAATGAGATAAATTACTCGGTGATCAATGAGAATTCGTCGAAGAAATTATGGAGTAACTTAGAAAAATTGTATATAGCGAAGTCGCTGATAAATCGAGGGGTGTTGAAATAGCAACTGTACAAGTTGCGCATGGATAAAGATATATAGTTTGTTGACCATTTCAATGTCTTCAACAAAGCTATCACATAGCTGGTTAGTGTGGATGAGAAGATTAAGGACAACAATAAGGTCATCATATTGGTTTCATCTCTACCACCGTCATAAGAGAAATTGGTGATGAATATTCTCGCGGTGAAATCACTCTCAACTTTAATGAGACAGTTATATATCTATTGGAGATGGAGTCTTTGAAAAAAGCCATAGAATTCTTCATCATCCGTTGATCAAGAATTGATTGTCGTAGGTGTTGCAAGCAAAAGCAAAAGTCACAAGAAGAAGAAGGGCAAGGGCAAGGGTATGAGTGTATGCTATTTATATGATGAGGAAGGTTACATGATATATGGTTGCCTAAATTTAAAGAAAATGGTGAGTACATTCAGCGCACGGTAGCAAAAGATGATTTAGACGTACTTGTTGTCAATCAATTATGTACTTCTCATAGATGAATATTAGATTTAGATTGTTGTTTCATATATGTTTGGCTAGGGAGATATTTGATGACGGATCTCCACGCCTAGCGTATGAAACTATTTACTTAGCGGATTGTTGGGAGTATGCAGTCACTGAGGTAGGAACAATTACATTAGAGATATATGATAGAGCATATCGCACATTGATGGGACTTCAGTATGTTCCTGGCTTAAAAAAAATCTAATATATGTGAGGTCGCTTGAACTCAAAAGTTGTAAGGTATCACTTTGAGATGGAGTCATACGAGTTATTTTCAAAGAGCAGGTAATCATGAAAATTATCTGGAGCAATGGAAGATACAGAATGATGGGTAATCGTAAGAGAAATGCAACCGATGGAAGGTCTAGTAAAAATCTTGATCGGGATAAGGAA